>OX632357.1:11465660-11509699 GCA_951751655.1 Ophion costatus | reverse complement strand
AGAATGTATGTCGGTGCGCAACCATGTGATACCAGGTAATACATAATTTGTATTTTATTTCGCAAACTGTGATTTCAAAAGTCATTACAAGTATGTGATAGCAGTGAATGAGACGAAGATTTACGACTTCAATTGTGACATTGCAAAAAGTGCACTGAAAATGCAAAGAACAAATTGAGGCGAAATGAGAGTATCTCGGTATTTTTTCGATTCTAGTTTATCTACTTTTATTGAAAAGCAAGAGAAAAATACTTTGCGTCGATGAGCAGGATTCTGTGCTGTACACACATGTACAGCTGTCTAAAAAGATTGGCGCCACATATGCTTGTACGCAATGTTTCTCAGGTGTTTACAGAGCTGTCTTTGCGTTATTCATGGGATTATACTTAGCAACGCCACATACTATTTACCATTATTATTATAACTATACTGTTGATAATGCAGTAATTCCTTTTTAACTTATCAATTCGTATTCAAATACATGGTTGCTTCAATGAGATTGTGTGAAATTGTCTCTAAGGACGTTGCTCACACGTCCGTTCGGTAATAATCCAGCAGCCAAATTTTCTCAGATGAATCATATTCTGGACAAACGAAGAGGAAAGATGTGCGTCGTTCAATGGAGTAGACAGTATTTTTTCCACAGAATATCAGCCGTGTCCATGAACACTGAATTTGCAAATCTCTATCTCTCGCACTCGCATGGGAGCTCGGTCGGTGTGACACATGGCCTTAAATTTATAAATTATATTTAGTTTATCGCAAAAACTATATCAACGGATTAAAGAAAAAAACATATATATATTTATACGTACAAGGCAATGTGAAAAACGGCCAGTCGGTAAAAAGCCTACAGCCATGTTTTCTTCTGGAGAAAGTATATTCCGTGTAGACGACCAGATAAACTTGCTTGACTTTTTACAAGTCGAAGGTATTGCTTTTTATTCTGCCGACATGTCGATTTATTTTTTCACAGATAAGTGGGAAACGTTTTTTGCCTCCAGAAACGAAGATAGTCTACCGCGCAATTTTTTTTTTCAAACTGTAATTTGTTTTATAGACAACTTATATCAGTGGGAATCTCACCGTTCGAACGGATCGAACGTGACGATTATAAATATATGAGCAGAGATGAGTAGGGAGATGTACAGCGCTCCCGTTTTCGGAGCTCCATAAACTTGGCCGCCGACTATGGAAATATCGAATTTTTTTTTACGCCAATCGATTGTTAGTCGTTTGTTAGTGTTTGTTAGACAAAACCCAGCGTTCGTTAGACTTTATATATTGAATAAAACAAAAAACAAATTTATGCCAAAGTTAGCCGCAAAAAATGGTTTTCTAGTGATTTCGAACTTTTTTTCGTGACCAAACGATTGTTAGTCGTTTGTTAGTGATTGATAGTCAGTTTAAATCGTTTGTTAGAGCTCAATTATTATTAAATTAATGAAAAATTTTTCGGCCCTAGAGCGCGCCGCGAGCGACGTGAAGTTGTCAGCATCAGCGCAACGAACACTTGAGTCTGTGGACATGTAACTCGTCAATTTCAGCAAAACGATGATTCTTATAATTCTGTTCGATTGCTAGACGAATGTTAGTAATTGTTAGTGAATTTTCATCGTTTGTTAGAGTTCCATTTTTAATTAATCGCTGAAAAACTTTTCGGCACTAGGAAGCACTGCATGTCGCGGCGGTTGGCAGCATCGCCGCGACAGCTGCTGAAGGGTTTGCACATGTCGCTCATCAATTTCCGCCAAACGTTGATTCTTGTCCTTCTATTACATTGTTAGACGATCGCTAGTGATTGTTACTTAATTTGCATCGTTTGTTAGAGCTCCATTTTTATTTAATCGCCGAAAAACTTTTCGGCGCAAGGGCGCGCTTCATGTCGCGGAGGCTGGCAGCAGCGCCGCGACACTTGATTACGGGTTTGCGCATTTCACTCATCAATTTACGCGAAACGTTGATTCTTATCATTCCATTAGATTGTTCGGCGATCGCTAGTGATTGTTAGTAAATTTTCATCGTTTGTTAGAGCGTTAATTTTATTTTATCGCTGAAAAACTTTTCGGCTCTAGAGCGCGCTCCAGGTCGCGAAGGTTGGCTGCATTGCCGCGACAGATGCTTACGGCTTTGCGCATGAACCACGTCAATTTCCGCCAAACGTTGACTCTTATCATTCTATTAGATTGTTAGACAATCGATAGTGATTGTTAGTTAATTTCTATCGTTTGTTAGAGCTCCATTTTTATTTAATCGCTGAAAAACATTTCGACGCTAGAGCGCGCTGCTGGTCGCGAAGGTTGGCTGCATTGCCGCGACAGCGGCTTACGGGTTTGCACATATAAATCGTCAATTTCCACAAAACGTTGATTCATGTCATTTTATTACATTGTCAGACGAATGTTAGTGATTGTTAGAGAATTTTCATCGTTTGTTAGAGCTCCATTTTTATTTAAGCGCCGAAAAACTTTTCGGTGCTAGAACACGCTTCATGTCGCGGAGGTTGGCAGCATCGCCGCGACAGCTGCTTTCGGGTTTGCGGATTTAACTCGTCAATTTCCGCAAAACGTTGGCTCTTATCATTCTATTAGATTCTTAGACGATCACTAGTGATTGTTAGTTAATTTTCATCGGTTGTTAGAGCGTCATTTTTATTTAATCGCTGAAACACTTTTCGGCCCTAGAGCGCGCTGTATGTCGCGGAGGCTGGCAGCATGGTCGCGACAGATGCTTACGGCTTTGCGCATGTAACTGGTTATTGTGAGCAAATCGTTGATTCTTATTATTCTATTAGATTGTTTGACGATCGCTAGTGATTGTTAGTTAATTTCTTTCGTTTGTTAGAGGTCCATTTTTATTTAATCGCTGAGAAACTTTTCGGCGCTAGAGCGCGCTGCAAGTCGCGAAGGCTGGCTGCATCGTCACGACAGCGGCTTACGGGCTTACACATGTAAGACGTCAATTTCCACAAAACGTTGATTCTTGTCATTCTATTACATTGTCAAACGAATGCTAGTGATTGTTAGAGAATTTTCATCGATTGATCGAGCTCCATTTTTATTTAATCGCCGAAAAACTTTTCGGTGCTAGAGCACGCTTCATGTTGCGGAGGTTGGCAGCATCGCCGCGACAGCTGCTTTCGGGTTTGCGCATTTAACTCGTCAATTCCCGCAAAACGTTAACTCTTATCATTCTATTAGATTGTTAGACGTTCGCTAGTGATTGTTAGTTAATTTTCATCGTTTGTTAGAGCATCATTTTTATTTCATCGCTGAAACATTTCTCGGCCCTAGAGCGCGCTGCATGTCGCGGAGGTTGGCAGCATCATCGCGACAGATGATTACGGCTTTGCGCATGTAACTGGTTATTTTGAGCAAAACGTTGATTCTCATCATTCTATTAGATTGTTTGACGATCGCTAGTGATTGTTAGTTAATTTCTTTCGTTTGTTAGAGCTCCACTTTTATTTAATCGCTGAGAAACTTTTCGACGCTAGAGCGCGCTGCAGGTCGCGAAGGTTGGCTGCATTGCCGCGACAGCGGCGTACGGGTTTGCACATATAAATCGTCAATTTCCACAAAACGATGATTCTTGTCATTCTATTACATTGTCAGACGAATGTTAGTGATTGTTAGAGAATTTTTATCGTTTGTTAGAACTCCATTTTTATTTAATCGCCGAAAAACTTTTCGGTGCTAGAGCGCGCTTCATGTCGTGGGGGTTGGCAGCATCGCCGCGACAGCTGCTTTCGGGTTTGCGCATTTAACTCGTCAATTCCCGCAAAACGTTAACTCTTATCATTCTATTAGATTGTTAGACGATCGCTAGTGATTGTTAGTTAATTTCTATCGTTTGTTAGAGCTCCATTTTTATTTAATCGCTGAAAAACTATTCGGCGCTAGTGCGCGCTGCAGGTCGCGAAGGTTGGCCCCGTCGCCGCGACAGCGGCTTACGGGTTTACACATGTAAGACGTCAATTTCCACAAAACGCTGATTCTTGTCATTCTATTACATTGTCAGACGAATGTTAGTGATTGTTAGAGAATTTTCATGGTTTGTTAGAACTCCATTTTTATTTAATCGCCGAAACACTTTTCGGTGCTAGAAGACGCTTCATGTCGCGGAGGTTGGCAGCATCGTCGCGACAGCTGCTTACGGCTTTGCGCATGCAACTCGTTAATTTGAGCAAAACGTTGATTCTTATCATTCTATTAGATTGTTAGACATCGCTAGTGATTGTTAGTTAATTTCTTTCGTTTGTTAGAGCTCCATTTTTATTTGATCGCTGAGAAACTTTTCGGCGCTAGAGCGCGCTGCCGGTCGCGAGGGTTGGCTGCATCGCCGCTACGGCGGCTTACGGGATTGCACATATAAATCGTCAATTTCCACGAAACGTCGATTCTTGTGATTCTATTACATTGTCAGACGAATGTTAGTGATTGTTAGAGAATTTTCATCGTTTGTTAGAGCTCCATTTTTATTTAATCGCCGAAAAACTTTTCGGTGCTAGAGGACGCTTCATGTCGCGGAGGTTGGCAGCATCGCCGCGACAGCTGCTTACGGGTTTGCACATGTACCGCACAATTACCGCAAAACGTTGACTCATATCATTCCATTAGATTGATAGACGATCGCTAGTGATTGTTAGTTAATTTCTATCGTTTGTTAGAGCTCCATTTTTATTTAATCGCTGATAAACTTTTCGGCGCTAGAGCGCGCTGAAGGTCGCGAAGGTTGGCTGCAACGCCGCGACAGCGGCTTACGGGTTTACACATGTAAGACGTCAATTTCCACAAAACGTTGATTCTTGTCATTCTATTACATTGTCAGACGAATGTTAGTGATTGTTAGAGAATTTTCATCGTTTGTTAGAACTCCATTTTTATTTAATCGCCGAAAAACTTTTCGGTGTTAGAACACGCTTCATGTCGCGGAGGTTGGCAGCATCGCCGCGACAGCTGCTTTCGGGTTTGCGCATTTAACTCGTCAATTTCCGCAAAGTGTTAACTCTTATCATTCTATTAGATTGTTAGACGATCGCTAGTGATTGTTAGATAATTTCTATCGTTTGTTAGAGCTCCATTTTTATTTTATCGTTGAAAAACTTTTCGGCGCTAGAGCGCGCTGCAGGTCGTGAAGGTTGGCTGCATCGCCGCGACAGCGGCTTACGGGTTTACACATGTAAGACGTCAATTTCAACAAAACGGTGATTCTTGTCATTCTATTATATTGTCAGACGTATCTTATTGATTGTTAGAGAATTTTCATCGTTTGTTAGAGCTCCATTTTTATTTAATCGCCGAAACACTTTTCGGTGCTAGAAGACGCTTCATGTCGCGGAGGTTGGCAGCATCATCGCGACAGCTGCTTACGGCTTTGCGCATGCAACTCGTTAATTTGAGCAAAACGTTGATTCTTATCATTCTATTAGATTGTTAGACATCGCTAGTGATTGTTAGTTAATTTCTTTCGTTTGTTAGAGCTCCATTATTATTTGATCGCTGAGAAACTTTTCGGCGCTAGCGCGCGCTGCCGGTCGCGAAGGTTGGCTGCATCGCCGCTACAGCGGCTTACGGGATGCACATATAAATCGTCAATTTCCACAAAACGTTGATTCTTGTCATTCTATTACATTGTCAGACTAATGTTAGTGATTGTTAGAGAATTTTCATCGTTTCTTAGAGCTCCATTTTTATTTAATCGCCGAAAAACTTTTCGGTGCTAGAGGACGCTTCATGTCGCGAAGGTTGGCAGCATCGCCGCGACAGCTGCTTACGGGTTTGCACATGTACAGCATAATTACCGCAAAACGTTGACTCTTATCATTCCATTAGATTGTTAGCCGATCGCTAGTGATTGTTATTTAATTTCTATCGTTTGTTAGAGCTCCATTTTTATTTAATCGCTCAAAAACTTTTCGGCGCTAGAGCGCGCTGAAGGTCGCGAAGGTTGGCTGTAACGCCGCGACAGCGGCTTACGGGTTTACACATGTAAGACGTCAATTTCCACAAAACGTTGATTCTTGTCATTCTATTGCATTGTCAGACGAATGTTAGTGATTGTTAGAGAATTTTCATCGTTTGTTAGAACTCCATTTTTATTTAATCGCCGAAAAACTTTTCGGTGTTAGAGCACGCTTCATGTCACGGAGGTTGGCAGCATCGCCGCGACAACTGCTTTCGGGTTTGCGCATTTAACTCGTCAATTTCCGCAAAACGTTAACTCTTATCATTCTATTAGATTGTTAGACGATCGCTAGTGATTGTTAGTTAATTTCTATGGTTTGTTAGAGCTCCATTTTTATTTAATCGCTGAAAAACTTTTCGGCGCTAGAGCGCGCTGCAGGTCGCGAAGGTTGGCCCCATCGCCGCGACAGCGGCTTACGGGTTTACACATGTAAGACGCCAATTTCCACAAAACGCTGATTCTTGTCATTCTATTACATTGACAGACGAATGTTAGTGATTGTTAGAGAATTTTCATCGTTTGTTAGAACTCCATGTTTATTTAATCGCCGAAAAACTTTTCGGTGTTAGAGCACGCTTCATGTCGCGGAGGCTGGCAGCATCGCCGCGACAGCTGCTTTCGGGTTTGCGCATTTAACTCGTCAAATTCCGCAAAACGTTAACTCTTATCATTCTAGTAGATTGTTAGACGATCACTAGTGATTGTTAGTTAATTTCTATCGTTTGTTAGAGCTCCATTTTTATTTAATCGTTGAAAAACTTTTCGGCGCTAGAGCGCGCTGCAGGTCGTGAAGGTTGGCTGCATCGCCGCGACAGCGGCTTACGGGTTTACACATGTAAGACGCCAAGTTCCACAAAACGTTGATTCTTGTCATTCTATTACATTGTCAGACGTATGTTATTGATTGTTAGAGAATTTTCATCGTTTGTTAGAGCTCCATTTTTATTTAATTGCCGAAAAACTTTTCGGTGCTAGAACACGCTTTATGTCGCGGAGGCTGGCAGCATCGTCGCGACAGCTGCTTACGGCTTTGCGCATGCAACTCGTTAATTTGAGCAAAACGTTGATTCTTATCATTCTATTAGATTGTTAGACATCGCTAGTGATTTTCAGTTAATTTCTTTCGTTTGTTAGAGCTCCATTTTTATTTAATCGCTGAGAAACTTTTCGGCGCTAGAGCGCGCTGCAGGTCGCGAAGGTTGGCTGCATCGCCGCGACACCGGCTTACGGGATTGCACATGTAACAAGTAAATTTCCACAAAACGTTGATTCTTGTCATTCTATTACATTGTCAGACGAATGTTAGTGATTGTTAGAGAATTGTCATCGTTTGTTAGAGCTCCATTTTTATTTAATCGCCGAAACACTTTTCGGCACTAGAGCACGTTTCATGTTGCGGAGGTTGGCAGCATCGCCCCGACAGCTGCTTACGGGTATGCGCATTTAACTCGTTAATTTCCGCAAAACGTTGATTCTTATCATTCCATTAGATTGTTAGACGATCGCTAGTGATTGTTAGTTAATTTTCATCGTTTGTTAGAGCTCAAATTTTATTTTATCGCTGAAAAACTTTTCGTTGCTAGAGCACGCTTCATGTCGCGGAGGATGGCAGCATCGGCGCGATAGTTACTTACGGGTTTGCACATGAACCGCGTCAATTTCTGCAGAACGTTGACTCTTATCATTCTATTAGATTGTTAGACGATCGCTAGTGGTTGTTAGTTAATTTTCATCGTTTGTTAGAGCATCATTTTTATTTAACCGCTGAAACACTTTTCGGCCCTAGAGCGCGCTGCATGTCGCGGAGGTTGGCAGCATCGTCGCGACAGCTGCTTACGGCTTTGCGCATGCAGCTCGTTAATTTGAGCAAAACGTTGATTGTTATCATTCTATTAGATTGTTAGACTATCGCTAGTGATTGTTAGTTAATTGCTTTCGTTTGTTAGAGCTCCATTTTTATTTAATCGCTAAGAAACTTTTCGGCGCTAGAGCACGCTGCAGGTCGCGGAGGCTGGCAGCATCGTCGCGACAGATGCTTACGGCTTTGCACATGCAGATCGTTAATTTGAGCAAAACGTTGATTCTTATCATTCTTTTAGATTGTTAGACTATCGCTAGTGATTGTTAGTTAATTTCTATCGTTTGTTGGACTTCCATTTTTATTTAATCGCTGAAAAACATTTCGACGCTAGAGCGCGCTGATGGTCGCGAAGGCTGGCTGCATTGCCGCGACAGCGGCTTACGGGTTTGCACATATAAATCGTCAATTTCCACAAAACGTTGATTCTTGTCATTCTATTGCATTGTCAGACGATTGTTAGTGATTGTTAGAGAATTTTCATCGTTTGTTAGAGCTCCATTTTTATTTAATCGCCGAAAAACTTTTCGGTGCTAGAACACGCTTCATGTCACGGAGGTTGGCAGCATCGCCGCGACAGCTGCTTAACCCGTACGCCGCTGTCGCGGCAATGCAGCCAACCTTCGCGACCTGCAGCGCGCTCTCGCGTCGAAAAGTTTCTCAGCGATTAAATAAAAATGGAGCTCTAACAAACGAAAGAAATTAACCAACAATCACTAGCGATCGTTAAACAATCTAATAGAATGATAAGAATCAAGGTTTTGCTCAAAATAACCATTTACATGCGCAAAGCCGTAAGCATCTGTCGCGGCAATGCAGCCAACCATCGCGACCTGCAGCGCGCTCTAGCGTCGAAAAGTTTTTCAGCGATTAAATAAAAATGGAGCTCTAACAAACGATAGAAATTAACTAACAATCACTAACATTCGTCTGACAATGTAATAGAATGACAAGAATCAACGTTTTATGGAAATGTATGTGTTACATGTGCAATCCCGTAAGCCGCTGTCGCGGCGATGCAGCCAACCTTCGCGACTGGCAGCACGCACTAGCGACGGAAAGTTTCTCAGCGATCAAATAAAAATGGAGCTCTAACAAACGAAAGAAATTAACTAACAATCACGAGCGATCGTCAAACAATCTAATAGAATGATAAGAATCAACGTTTTGCTCAAAATAACCAGTTACATGTGCAAAGCCGTAAGCATCTGTCGCGAGGATGCTGCCAGCCTCCGCGACATGCAGCGCGTTCTAGGGCCGAAAAGTGTGTCAGCGATTAAATAAAAATGATGCTCTAACAAACGATGAAAATTAACTAACAATCACTAGCGATCGTCTAACAATCTAATAGAATGATAAGAGTCAACGTTTTGCGGAAATTGACGAGTTAAATGCGCAAACCCGAAAGCAGCTGTCGCGGCGATGCTGCCAACCTCCACGACATGAAGCGTGTTCTAGCACCGAAATGTTGTTCGGCGATTAAATAAAACTGGAGCTCTAACAAACGATGAAAATTCTCTAACAATCACTAACATTCGTCTGACAATGTAATAGAATGACAAAAATCAACGTTTTGTGGAAATTGACGATTTATATGTGCAATCCCGTAAGCCGCTGTAGCGGCGATGCAGCCAACCTTCGCGACCGGCAGCGCGCTCTAGCGCCGAAAAGTTTCTCAGCGATCAAATAAAAATGGAGCTCTAACAAACGAAAGAAATTAACTAACAATCACTAGCGATGTCTAACAATCTAATAGAATGATAAGAATCAACGTTTTGCTCAACTTAACGAGTTGCATGCGCAAAGCCGTAAGCAGCTGTCGCGACGATGCTGCCAGCCTCCGCGACATGAAGCGTCTTCTAGCACCGAAAAGTTTTTCGGCGATTAAATAAAAATGGAGGTCTAACAAACGATGAAAATTCTCTAACAATCAATAAGATACGGTTGACAATGTAATAGAATGACAATAATCAACGTTTTGTTGAAATTGACGTCTTACATGTGTAAACCCGTAAGCTGCTGTAGCGGCGATGCAGCCAACCTTCACGACCTGCAGCGCGCTCTAGTGCCGAAAAGTTTTTCAACGATTAAATAAAAATGGAGCTCTATCAAACGATAGAAATTAACTAACAATCACTAGCGATCGTCTAACAATCTAATAGAATGATAAGAGTTAACGTTTTGCGGAAATTGACGAGTTAAATGCGCAAACCCGAAAGCAGCTGTCGCGGCGATGCTGCCAACCTCCGCGACATGAAGCGTGTTCTAACACCGAAAAGTTTTACGGCGATTAAATAAAAATGGAGTTCTAACAAACGATGAAAATTCTCTAACAATCACTAACATTCGTCTGACAATGAAATAGAATGACAAGAATCAGCGTTTTGTGGAAATTGACGTCTTACATGTGTAAACCCGTAAGCCGCTGTCGCGGCGATGGGGCCAACCTTTGCGACCTGCAGCGCGCTCTAGCGCCGAAAAGTTTTTCAGCGATTAAATAAAAATGGAGCTCTAACAAACGATAGAAATTAACTAACAATCACTAGCGATCGTCTAACAATCTAATAGAATGATAAGAGTTAACGTTTTGCGGAAATTGACGAGTTAAATGCGCAAACCCGAAAGCAGCTGTCGTGGCGACCACCGTAAACTTAGCCGGACGACTTTAACTTCTCAAGGTTTTTTCTTTTCTAATCGTTTGGTGGTCGTTTGGTGGTGATTGGTAGTCTAATAAGAAGGTTTGGTGGTCGACCGTGACTTTATAATTAAATGAGACTTTTTTCCGTAAAGTTGGCTGGACCTTTTTTTTTAATTTATAACGCAATCCATAAAATGCCACGCCTGACCGATGCAGAATCATTTGGTGGTCACAAACATGCAAATCTCAGTGTTTGGAAGTTAATTCATTAGTTATCTCGGTCAAAAAACAATCTACGTCTAGGCGCATACGATAGAGGGCTGTAATTGGTCATTGATGGATCCAACGGAATACGGAGCAGTGAATTACAGTTTATTTATGTTTTTTTCACCGATCTCGTTTCAATAAGTCTTAAGCAGAAGATAATCGTTTGTTAGTGGTTGGTAGTTTAATTAAAACGTTTGGTAGTTAATTCCTTAATTACGCCGATCGAAAAACCATCTACGGCTAAACGTAGGCGATAGAGGGCTGTAGTTGGCTGCTGATGGAT
The DNA here is from genome assembly GCA_951751655.1 of Ophion costatus. Lineage (NCBI taxonomy): Eukaryota > Metazoa > Arthropoda > Insecta > Hymenoptera > Ichneumonidae > Ophion > Ophion costatus. The sequence goes on along the minus strand of OX632357.1, from coordinate 11,498,686 downwards.
CCGGAATCACTGCGCAGTGATATTTCAGTCTCTTTACGTTTTTTCACCGATCTCATTTGAGAGATCGAGCCCTCTATCAAACGATTATCTTCTTTTGAGACATATTGGAACGAGATCGGTGAAGAAAAACATAAATTAATTGAAATATCACTGCGCTGTATTCCGTTGGATCCATCAATGACCAATTACGGCCCTCTACCGTATGCGCTTAGACGTAGATGGTTTTTTGACCAAGATAACTAATTAATTAACTACCAAACTCTGGAATTTGCATATTTGTGGCCACCAAACGATTCTGCATCGATTAGGCGTGGCATTTCATGGATTGCGTGATAAATAAAAAAGGGCCGGCCAACTTTACGAAAAAATGTCTTCTTTATGTATAAAAAAACGGTTGCCCACCAAACCTTCTTATTAGGCTACCAATCACCACCAAACGACCACCAGACGATTAGGGAAGAAAAAACCTTGAGAAGTTAAAGTCGTCCGGCTAAGTTTATGGTGGTGTCGCGGCGATGCACCCAACCTCCGCGACATGAAGCGTGCTCTAACACCGAAAAGTTTTTCGGCGATTAAATAAAAATGGAGTTCTAACAAACGATGAAAATTCTCTAACAATCACTTACATTCGTCTGACTATGTAATAGAATGGCAAGAATCAACGTTTTGTGGAAATTGACGATTTATATGTGCAAACCCGTACGCCGCTGTCGCGGCAATGCAGCCAACCTTCGCGACCTGCAGCGCGCTCTAGCGTCGAAAAGTTTCTCAGCGATTAAATAAAAATGGAGCTATAACAAACGAAAGAAATTAACTAACAATCACTAGCGACCGTCAAACAATCTAATAGAATGATAAGAATCAACGGTTTGCTCAAAATAACCAGTTACATGCGCAAACCCGTAAGCATCTGTCGCGACGATGCTGCCAGCCTCCGCGACATACAGCGCGCTCTAGGGCCGAAAAGTGTTTCAGCGATTAAATAAAAATGACGCTCTAACAAACGATGAAAATTAACTAACAATCACTAGCTATCGTCTAAGAATCTAATAGAATGATAAGAGTCAACGTTTTGCGGAAATTGACGAGTTAAATGCGCAAACCCGAAAGCAGCTGTCGCGGCGATGCTGCCAACCTCCGCGACATGAAGCGTGTTCTAGCACCGAAAAGTTTTTCGGCGATTAAATAAAACTGGAGCTCTAACAAACGATGAAAATTCTCTAACAATCACTAACATTCGTCTGACAATGTAATAGATTGACATGAATCAACGTTTTGTGGAAATTGACGATTTATATGTGCAAACCCGTAAGCGGCTGTCGCGGCAATGCAGCCAACCTTCGCGACCAGCAGCGCGCTCTAGCGTCGAAAAGTTTTTCAGCGATTAAATAAAAATGAAGCTCTAACAAACGATAGAAATTAACTAACAATCACAAGCGATAGTCTAACAATCTAAAAGAATGATTAGAATCAACGTTTTGCTCAAATTAACGATCTGCATGCGCAAAGTCGTAAGCATCTGTCGCGACGATGCTGCCAACCTCCGTGACCTGCAGCGTGCTCTAGCGCCGAAAAGTTTCTTAGCGATTAAATAAAAATGGAGCTCTAACAAACGAAAGCAATTAACTAACAATGACTAGCGATAGTCTAACAATCTAATAGAGTGATAAGAATCAACGTTTTGCTCAAATTAACGAGTTGCATGCGCAAAGCCGTAAGCAGCTGTCGCGACGATGCTGCCAACCTCCGCGACATGCTGCGCGCTCTAGGGCCGAAAAGTGTTTCAGCGATTAAATCAAAATGATGCTCTAACAAACGATGAAAATTAACTAACAATCTAATAGAATGATAAGAGTCAACGTTTTGCGGAAATTGACGCGGTTCATGTGCAAACCCGTAAGTAACTATCGCGGCGATGCTGCCATCCTCCGCGACATGAAGCGTGCTCGAGCACCGAAAAGTGTTTCGGTGATTAAATAAAAATGGAGCTGCCACAAACGATGAAAATTCTCTAACAACCAATAACATTCGTCTGACAATGTAATAGAATGACAAGAATCAACGTTTCGTGGAAATTGACGTCTTACATGTGCATACCCGTAAGCCGCTGTCGCGGCAATCCAGCCAACCCTCGCGACCGGCAGCGCGCTCTAGCGCTGAAAAGTTTTTCAGCGTTTAAATAAAAATGGAGCTCTAACAAACGATAGAAATTAACTATCAATCACTAGCGATCGTCGAACAATCTAATAGAATGATAAGAGTCAACGTTTTGCGGTAATTGATGCGGTACATGTGCAAGCCCGTCAGCAGCTGTCGCGGCGATGCTGCCAACCTTCGCGACCTGCAGCGCGCTCTAGGGCCGAAAAGTTTTTTAGCGATAAAATAAAATTTGAGCTCTAACAAACGATGAAAATTAACTAACAATCACTAGCGATAGTCTAACAATCTATAAGAATGATAAGAATCAACGTTTTGCTCAAATTAACGATCTGCATGCGCAAAGCCGTAGCATCTGTCGCGACGATGCTGCCAACCTCCGCGACCTGCAGCGTGCTCTAGCGCCGAAAAGTTTCTTAGCGATTAAATAAAAATGGAGCTCTAACAAACGAAAGAAATTAACTAACAATCACTAGCGATCGTCTAACAATCTAATGGAATGATAAGAATCAACGTTTTTCGGAAATTAACGAGTTAAATGCGCAAAACCGTAAGCAGCAGTCGCGGCGATGCTGCCAACCTCCGCAACATGACGCGTGCTCTAGTGCCGAAAAGTTTTTCGGCGATTAAATAAAAATGGAACTCTAACAAACAATGAAAATTCTCTAACAATCACTAACATTCGTCTGACAATGTAATAGAATAACAAGAATCAACGTTTTGTGGAAATTTACTTGTTACATGTGCAATCCCGTAAGCCGGGGTCACGGCGATGCAGCCAACCTTCGCGACCTGCAGCGCGCTCCTGCGCCGAGAAGTTTCTCAGCGATTAAATAAAAATGGAGCTCTAGCAAACGAAAGGAATTAACTAACAATCACTAGCGATCGTCAAACAATCTAATAGAATGATAAGAATCAACGTTTTGCTCAAAATAACCAGTTACATGCGCAAAGCCGTAACCATCTGTCGCGACGATGCTGCCAACCTCCGCGACATGCAGCGCGCTCTAGGGCCGAAAAGTGTTTCAGCGATTAAATAAAAATAACGCTCTAACAAACGATGAAAATTAACTAACAATCACTAACGATCGTCTAACAATCTAATAGAATGATAAGAGTCAACGTTTTGCGGAAATTGACGAGTTAAATGCGCAAACCCGAAAGCAGCTTTCGTCACGATGCTGCCAACCTCCGCGACACGAAGCGTGTTCTAGCACCGAAAAGTTTTTCGGCGATTAAATAAAAATGGAGCTCTAACAAACGATGAAAATTCTCTAACAATCACTAACATACGTCTGACAATATAATAGAATGACAAGAATCAACGTTTTGTGGAAATTGACGATTTATATGTGCATTCCCGTAAGCCGCTGTAGCGGCGATGCAGCCAACCTTCGCGACCGGCAGCGCGCTCTAGCGCCGGAAAGTTTCTCAGCTATCAAATAAAAATGGAGCTGTAACAAACGAAAGAAATTAACTAACAACCACTAGCGATCGTCTAACAATCTTATAGAATGATAAGAATCAACGTTTTGCTCAAATTAACGAGTTGCATGCGCAAAGCCGTTAGCAGCTGTCGCGACGATGCTGCCAACCTCCGCGACCTGCAGCGCGCTCTAGCGCCAAAAAGTTTCTCAGCGATCAAATATAAATGATGCTCTAACAAACGATGAAAATTAACTAACAATCACTAGCGATCGTCTAACAATCTAATAGAATGATAAGAGTCAACGTTTGGCGGAAATTGATGTGGTTCATGCGCAAAGCCGTAAGCTTCTGTCGCGGCAATGCAGCCAACCTTCGCGACCTGCAGCGCGCTCTAGAGCCGAAAAGTTTTTCAGCGATAAAATAAAATTAACGCTCTAACAAACGATGAAAATTTACTAACAATCACTAGCGATCGCCTAACAATCTAATGGAATGATAAGAATCAACGTTTCGCGGAAATTGATGAGTGAAATGCGCAAACCCGTAATCAGGTGTCGCGGCGCTGCTGCCAACCTCCGCGACATGAAGCGCGCCCTTGCGCCGAAAAGTTTTTCGGCGATTAAATAAAAATTGAGCTCTAACAAACGATGCAAATTAAGTAACAATCACTAGCGATCGTCTAACAATGTAATAGAAGGACAAGAATCAACGTTTGGCGGAAATTGATGAGCGACATGTGCAAACCCTTCAGCAGCTGTCGCGGCGATGCTGCCAACCGCCGCGACATGCAGTGCGTCCTAGTGCCGAAAAGTTTTTCAGCGATTAAATAAAAATGGAACTCTAACAAACGATGAAAATTCACTAACAATTACTAACATTCGTCTAGCAATCGAATAGAATTATAAGAATCATCGTTTTGCTGAATTTGACGAGTTACATGTCCACAGTCTCAAGTCGTCGTTGCGGTGATGATGACAACTTCCCGTCGCTCGCGGCGCGCTCTAGGGCCGAAAAGTTTTTCATTAATTTAATAATAATTGAGCTCTAACAAACGATTTAAACCGACTATCAATCACTAACAGACGACTAACAATCGATTGGTCACGAAAAAAAGTTCGAAATCACTAGAAAACCATTTTCTGCGGCTAACTTTGGCATAAATTTGTTTTTTGTTTTATTCAGTAAATAAAGTCTAACAAACGCTGGGTTTTGTCTAACAAACACTAACAAACGACTAACAATCGATTGGCGTAAAAAAAAATTCGATATTTCCATAGTCGGCGGCCAAGTTTATGGAGCTCGTTTTCGGCGTGTCTCGGGAATGGTGCTAAATCGCGGCGGCGAGTTCCGGAATATAATTTTGTGATCCTCGCCTCTGTCGAAGTTGCAGATTTCCTTGTAGTCGTGCGAGTCATCCTCACCGCGCAAGTCGGTATCGCAGTCAGCGTGAAAGCGACCGGGTAGCTCCAAGAAGACTAGAGGTAAGGGGCCGTATTCACAGTCGCGTCTCAAGATCGATCTCAGGATCGCCTAGCGTAAGATCGTCCTATGCCGTTGAGACGGTCCTGAGATCTTATGTATTCACAGTCGTAAAGTAAGATCACCTTGGGCAAGAATTTGGTCCCAAGCTGTAGCTTACTTTATTTAGGACCGCCTCAGCTAAGGCAATACTTGGGACGAGCTTACATGAGATTCGGGTATTTCCGGAATAATTCCGTTAGAGCAGCCAATCGGAAAGCACGTTTAGCTGTCACGGAATCTCGTGTCGTTTCGGTTCTACTGAAGATGTATAGCCCATGCTCTAGTAATCTGTTGTTTATTATTCAACATTTTATCCGGTGCGTGCAGTGACAACAATAATTGTGAAGCAGGAATTGTGAAGCAGGGTGCAGTGTTTTTTGAGAATGGCCACGAAGGGCAAAAACCGCAATTACAGCGTAAAGGAGAAACAACTGTTCATAAATACTGTTAAAAAATACTCGCATGTAGTGGAAAATTAAAAAAATTCGGCAGCCAGGCTGCCAGACAAAGACGCAGCGCGGGAGAGGATCGTCGACGAGTATAACGCGTCGACGATAATTGAAGAGGAGGTAAGAAACAATTGATGCATATTTGTTTATTTTTAATTGTTTTTTCGAAAATGAATCTAATTCAAATTTTTCAATGTTTCAGAGATGCGAGAAACAACTTCGAAAGTTACGGACTAATTTAAAACAGTCTTAACAAGACGCATTGACGAAAGAGAGACAGAGCCATTTCTTAACCGGTGGGGGTCCACCAGCGGCTCCGGCGACCATCGACCCAGAAATCAGTGCCATAGTTCCGAACCTCATGACGATGGCATCAGTGCTGTTCACGTCGACTCTCGACGAAGAGACGCTGATAGGTAAGAACTTATATTCAAATGTATATTTAGAATAAATCTTCTCTTGCTACATATTTCATAAAAATAATTTATAAAATATATAATTTTTTATTACAGAGCGAGAGAATCTTGCAATTTTTGACGACTCGGAAAAAATACTCAGTGAGACTGTGGATGACGACGAGCTCTGTGAGGTCGCAGAAGTTTCCCAGAGAGAGATTAACAATCTGCTGGTTGGACAAGGTTCATCGGAAATGAGCCAGCTAGAATCTCAAGGTACTGATCGATCCGAGATGATTGCAAAGAGAAGACGATCGACGTCGTCAACACCTGCAGGTACTAACAATCGTTTTTTATAATTGAAATTGCAGTTATTTTGATTTGCCTTTTAATTATAGGTCAGAAATCGAGGAGAACAAACCAAAAAGGTGATTTGGACGACGAAGAAAAAAATTGGAAAATTCGACGATTACAGTCCATTATCGAGCAGGAAACGGCATTATTCAAACAAAAGAAGCGTCACGAAGAAGAGTTGCACGAGATCAACAAAGCCAAAAGTGCATTCGATTTGAGAGAGGCAAAAGCAAGAGCGGAGTTAGCAGAAATGAGGTTGGCGAAAGAAAAAAATACAACAATGTAAAAGCAAGTCTATGTTTTAGTTTTAAGGCTTTCACGGCTCTTTATGTAATTTGAAGAGTATGTGGCTTCCGGATGGAGGCCGTGTTGAGAATCAGCGTTGTGCCGACGTTTCGCAAACGTTACAGTCTGCATCATCAGGGCTGAGAGCTCCGATACTGAAGCTCCCGTGTCTCAGGCATTCCTTATATACTTGCAGTCATCGTTCCAGATCACTGCACCAGCCAATCAGATGTTTTAATTGATCGGCCGGTCAATTAAAAAACCGGGAGGACGGTGTGCCAAATGGGATTGACGTGATATCCACCATCTCTGTTTAGATTGTCCGGATGTTTTCGGATTTCCAAGCCTTCTCGGTGTTTCCTAGAAAAATAGCTGTTTGATGGGGCCAGACTTTGGGCTTTATCGAACTGAATGGCATGACCAGTTTCCATCCAATGCTCGGCCAGGGCTGATTGTCCAATGTGGCCATATTTGATACACCGTTGATGTTCTTTGATCCGTGTACTGATCTTCCTCCCAGTTTCTCCTATGTACACTTTACCGCATGAGCAGGGTATCTTGTACACTCCTGGTGCACTTAATGGTGGTCTTTGGTCTTTTGCACTCGGAACCACTTGTGCTAGCTTCTTCTGAGGTTTGAAGATGACTCGCACGTTATGTTTCCCAAGGACCCTGCCTATGCGATCGGTTATGCCCTGAAGGTATGGAAGGGAAGTTGTTGCTATTATTTGTCCTTCATTCTCCCCTTCAGGTTCTGTTACCGTTTTCGGATCGGCTATTTTTCTTCTTAGTTGTTTGATCGTTCTTTCGATGTTGCCTGGCTTGTAGCCATTATCTCCTAAAGCTTTGCGTAGGTGTTCTAGTTCATCCTCGAGAGAGTTCGGTTCGGAGATCGCTAGAACTCTGTAGACCAGAGAGCTTATGACCGATTGTTTTTGGGAGGGGTGGTGATGGGACGTAGCGTGGAGATATCTATCCGTGTGCGTTGGTTTCCGGTAAACTTTGTGGCCCAAAGTGCCATCGTTTTTCCGTTGAACCAGTACATCCAGAAAAGGAATTTGATTGTCCTGTTCTATCTCCATGGTGAATTGTATATTGGGGTGCTGGGAGTTGAGGAAGGTTAAGAAATGATTGAGGTTTTCTTTGCCGTGACTCCAAATGACGAAGGTGTCATCGACATATCGGAACCAGGTTGAGGGTTTGAGAGGTGCTTCTTGCAGAATTCTGTTCTCGAAATTCTCCATAAAGATGTTGGCGATGATGGGGGAAATCGGGGAACCCATGGCTGCGCCTGAAGTTTGTTCATAAAACTGGGATTGGAATTGGAAATATGTAGAGTTTAGGCAATGTTCTATGAGGGCTAGTAAGTTAGGAGCAACTTTTTGGGATTTTCTGACTATTTCTAGGGTTTCATGGGTTGGGACGTTTGTGAACAACGATACAACATCGAAACTTACTAGAATGTCTTCTGGTTGTACCTTGATGGACTGGATCTTATTCACAAATTCCCGAGAGTTTTGGATATAGGAGTTGTTGAGGCCTACGAGTTCCTGCAAGGGCTTGCAGAGAAAACGTGCCAAATGATATGTAGGGCTGCCTATGTTGCTAACGATGGGCCTTAGTGGGATGTTGTTTTTGTGTATTTTTGGCAGACCGTAAAGCCTGGGTGGTAGGGATTCCTTGGGTGTAAGGATTTTGATAAGGTTCTCCGACAGGCCAGCCTTCTTTAGAAGTGTCGTTGTTTTCTTTTCTACGCTTGCTGTTGGGTCACGTGGTAGTTTCTTGTACGTGTTGGTGTCCTCGAGCAGGTTCATCATTTTCCTGCAGTAGTCCGTTTTGTCCATGATAACAGTAGCATTCCCTTTATCAGCTGGTAGTACTAAGATGTCCTTGTTTTTCTTCAAATTTTGAAGAGCAAGGTGTTCTTCCTTTGTGATGTTCTGCTGAGGGGGTTTTGCTTTGTGTAGAATATTGGTTATCCGTTGCCTGATATCGTTGCTAGTATCAGGTGGGAGACGGTAGATGGCAGTTTCCACCTGGCTGATGATTTCTCTGGTTGGAATGTCTGTCGGTGTGATGGCGAAATTGTGCCCTTTTGCGAGGACTGATGTTTCAGCTGCGGAGAGTGGGTGGTTGCTTAGGTTTTTTACTGTGTGGGTTAGGATGGGTTGTTTCGTCTGTGGGCATAGTTTCCTGAATTTCTCTATTTGATTCCTGGACCTCAGGTCTGCACAGTGGAGGGCTTGTTCGTGTGTGACCCGGTCAAGATCTTCCCACAGCTGTGGTTCCAAACAGTCAGATAGGCGTAGGTGAAGTTTAAGGAGTTTTTGGGAATTTTGGTCTAAAAGCTTTTTGGTGACAGATATTCTCTCCTTTACCAGTCTCAGCGAGGCCTGGTGGAGGATAGTCTTGGCTTGTTTTGATGGAAAGGGGTTTTTTAATTGAAAACATTTCGGTACCACTTGATGGTCGCGGCACCTTTTTAGGAATGTTAACGAGCACAGCTGGATGTGCAGAGTTTTCCTGAGTTTGGAAAAGGTGTTAACAGAACCCAAAATAGCCTCTCCGTGTAGGCGTTTTATTTTAGTTTTAAGGCTTTCACGGCTCTTTATGTAATTTGAAGAGTATGTGGCTTCCGGATGGAGGCCGTGTTGAGAATCAGCGTTGTGCCGACGTTTCGCAAACGTTACAGTCTGCATCATCAGGGCTGAGAGCTCCGATACTGAAGCTCCCGTGTCTCAGGCATTCCTTATATACTTGCAGTCATCGTTCCAGATCACTGCACCAGCCAATCAGATGTTTTAATTGATCGGCCGGTCAATTAAAAACTCCTTAAACTTCACCTACGCCTATCTGACTGTTTGGAACCACAGCTGTGGGAAGATCTTGACCGGGTCACACACGAACAAGCCCTCCACTGTGCAGACCTGAGGTCCAGGAATCAAATAGAGAAATTCAGGAAACTATGCCCACAGACGAAACAACCCATCCTAACCCACACAGTAAAAAACCTAAGCAACCACCCACTCTCCGCAGCTGAAACATCAGTCCTCGCAAAAGGGCACAATTTCGCCATCACACCGACAGACATTCCAACCAGAGAAATCATCAGCCAGGTGGAAACTGCCATCTACCGTCTCCCACCTGATACTAGCAACGATATCAGGCAACGGATAACCAATATTCTACACAAAGCAAAACCCCCTCAGCAGAACATCACAAAGGAAGAACACCTTGCTCTTCAAAATTTGAAAAAAAACAAGGACATCTTAGTACTACCAGCTGATAAAGGGAATGCTACTGTTATCATGGACAAAACGGACTACTGCAGGAAAATGATGAACCTGCTCGAGGACACCAACACGTACAAGAAACTACCAACTACAAGTGACCCAACAGCAAGCGTAGAAAAGAAAACAACGACACTTCTAAAGAAGGCTGGCCTGTCGGAGAACCTTATCAAAATCCTTACACCCAAGGAATCCCTACCACCCAGGCTTTACGGTCTGCCAAAAATACACAAAAACAACATCCCACTAAGGCCCATCGTTAGCAACATAGGCAGCCCTACATATCATTTGGCACGTTTTCTCTGCAAACCCTTGCAGGAACTCGTAGGCCTCAACAACTCCTATATCCAAAACTCTCGGGAATTTGTGAATAAGATCCAGTCCATCAAGGTACAACCAGAAGACATTCTAGTAAGTTTCGATGTTGTATCGTTGTTCACAAACGTCCCAACCCATGAAACCCTAGAAATAGTCAGAAAATCCCAAAAAGTTTCTCCTAACTTACTAGCCCTCATAGAACATTGCCTAAACTCTACATATTTCCAATTCCAATCCCAGTTTTATGAACAAACTTCAGGCGCAGCCATGGGTTCCCCGATTTCCCCCATCATCGCCAACATCTTTATGGAGAATTTCGAGAACAGAATTCTGCAAGAAGCACCTCTCAAACCCTCAACCTGGTTCCGATATGTCGATGACACCTTCGTCATTTGGAGTCACGGCAAAGAAAACCTCAATCATTTCTTAACCTTCCTCAACTCCCAGCACCCCAATATACAATTCACCATGGAGATAGAACAGGACAATCAAATTCCTTTTCTGGATGTACTGGTTCAACGGAAAAACGATGGCACTTTGGGCCACAAAGTTTACCGGAAACCAACGCACACGGATAGATATCTCCACGCTACGTCCCATCACCACCCCTCCCAAAAACAATCGGTCATAAGCTCTCTGGTCTACAGAGCTCTAGCGATCTCCGAACCGAACTCTCTCGAGGATGAACTAGAACACCTACGCAAAGCTTTAGGAGATAATGGCTACAAGCCAGGCAACATCGAAAGAACGATCAAACAACTAAGAAGAAAAATAGCCGATCCGAAAACGGTAACAGAACCTGAAGGGGAGAATGAAGGACAAATAATAGCAACAACTTCCCTTCCATACCTTCAGGGCATAACCGATCGCATAGGCAGGGTCCTTGGGAAACATAACGTGCGAGTCATCTTCAAACCTCAGAAGAAGCTAGCACAAGTGGTTCCGAGTGCAAAAGACCAAAGACCACCATTAAGTGCACCAGGAGTGTACAAGATACCCTGCTCATGCGGTAAAGTGTACATAGGAGAAACTGGGAGGAAGATCAGTAAACGGATCAAAGAACATCAACGGTGTATCAAATATGGCCACATTGGACAATCAGCCCTGGCCGAGCATTGGATGGAAACTGGTCATGCCATTCAGTTCGATAAAGCCCAAAGTCTGGCCCCATCAAACAGCTATTTTTCTAGGAAACACCGAGAAGGCTTGGAAATCCGAAAACATCCGGACAATCTAAACAGAGATGGTGGATATCACGTCAATCCCATTTGGCACACCGTCCTCCCGGTTTTTTAATTGACCGGCCGATTAATTAAAACATCTGATTGGCTGGTGCAGTGATCTGGAACGATGACTGCAAGTATATAAGGAATGCCTGAGACACGGGAGCTTCAGTATCGGAGCTCTCAGCCCTGATGATGCAGACTGTAACGTTTGCGAAACGTCGGCACAACGCTGATTCTCAACACGGCCTCCATCCGGAAGCCACATACAAGTCTATGTTTATTTTATTATGCAAAAAATAGTGAAGATTCAATTGTAACTATATTTAACTTTATTTTATAATTATTTTTTTTTCAGACATAGTTGAGCACAACAAGTCGGGGCGTACGTTTCGATGGACGCGAGGATTATTTCCACTGGAAAGGCAGAAGGCGGAGCGCCAAACCCATTGCCTGATCGAGGTAAAAATCATATTGCTTAAAAAAAAACAGTTATCGAATTCATGCTGATTTTTACACAGAAATACGGATGGACACCAGCTCAGGTCGTGGATTACACGAGAAGGAACCGAGAGAACATTCATTTGGGTTTTTACACGCGTACAATCGTAAATATATTTCGTTTTACATTACAATTAATTTTTTTCATGGAAAAATTTGAAATATCATATTAGCCACTCAGCGAAACATCCGTTCGATGAGGGCATCTCTGGCCACAAGCCCGTCCGCAGGCTGATAGTCAGGTGCGATTGCAGGAATTGCTTCGACCGCATCGACCTCGTCTTCTTCAGCTAATACATCGTTGAACTGCAGAGCAAGGTTGTGGAACACGGCACAAGCCACGACAATTGTCGTCGAGCATACGAGTTTTGTTGTCGGCCTCTCGACAAACACGGAAATCGACGTTTCCACACGCCGTACGTTCTCTCGACGATTTGCCTCGTTCGTACCTGTATAATATTGTATCTGAAATCGAAAAATTAGAAATCAGTGTAAACATTATTTCGCTGCCAGTGAAACTAGAGACTTTTTCAGACATTTATAAAATTGTGGTTGATATACTCAGATAATTATTATTTTGATTAAGAAATGTATTTAAATAAAAGAGACTCGTTTTTTAATTAGTTTTAGGCTTTTTTTATATTTTATATACATTATAAACTTACAACTGCTGCTCAGGCGTTTGCGGATTTTGTATCGGCGTCATCAAGAACGGCAAGCATAGGTACCCGTCGTCGCCAACAAGCAGCCCGTCGAGAGAGCCTCGAAAATACCGTGCATAGATGCGCGAGTGCTGAAATATCCGGCTGTCATGGGCACTGCCAGGCCATTCTGGCACAATGTCCAAGAACTCCATTCTTGGCCCAATGACAGTCTGTGGAAAATAAAAGTTTAATTGTTTATTTTCTCATGCGAATTTGTCGTTATTTCAATGTTAATAAAGTAAATAATAAAAACTTGCCTGCACATTCAAGGAGAAATATCCCTTTCTGTTTCGGAATACCTCGTCGATGTTGTGGAACCTCGTATGCACTAGCCGAATGTGCGTGCAATCGATGGCACCGTCGATGCCAGGGATTCCAATTGCTCCACTCCCATAGCCGAGCCTTTGAAACAGTTGTCGATTTTCGAATCGTACTTCGGCACTACTTGGCATTTTTATTTTCGTTCGCAATAAACTTGCCAGTAGCGTGCTTATGCGAAACACGATTCTCGACACTGTCGGCTGAGAGATTGGAGCAGTATCTCCAAGAAGAAGCTATTTATCGAAAATATGTATTAATTATAATTTTAGCTATAACCATACAATGATGATAACGAGATATTGATTGAAACAATTTCACTCACCTGGAAGCTTGCCGTGGCATAAAATCGGAGTGCCACGAGTAGCTGGAAGATGGGAGGAATCGGTAAGCCTCGGTTATTTGGCTTCGCTAAGCCGACCTCAATCAGGGGCAGAATTCCAAATCGTACGACGTCTTTCCCAAATCGGAATCGCCTCTTGAATTCGTCTTCGTTATAGTTTTCGAAAGGGTTGAGACCATCACGCACGTATCGCCTGGGAACGTGTGCGTTATTCTCGATGGCGAAGTCCTCTTCATTGTCAATGACGATAAAGTCAATGTCGTTTGGAAAATCCATTGTGGCCACTCAACCACAATATTTTTTTCGATTTCACTTAACCACACTAACTTTTTCGCTCCAATCTATACAGCTCAACCACAACAATAACTTTTCGCAGAGTATTTTTAATGCCGTTTACATTTTATTTTCACCGCTTGATTTTTTATTCGAACTTTTCTTTAATCACAATTTTACTCTTTAAATCACAAACGAACACGAACGATTAATTTTGGAGCACGCTACATTGGTTTTTGAGATCTGAGATCGTCTCAAGTCGTGCCAATCGTCGACTTGACAAATGCCGTCTGTTCTACTCAAATAGCGAGGTTATGTTGGCTTTTGAGACATCTCAGAATCGACGGTGAATCTTGCACAGTAAGATCGCCTCAGGATGATCTCAAGATTCGTCTGTGAATCAGTCCTATCTTAGGTAAGGTAGAGATCTGAGTTCTGCCTCAAGGCAAACCTCGAGACGCGACTGTGAATCGAAACGCCATCTTGAGATCGCCTCATGGCGAGCTTACATTCTGAGACGCAACTGTGAATACGGCCCTTAGACGCTTCACAACCGTACAGTTTGTTCACGCGCGAAGTCCCGGGCCAAGGAGACTAGAGTAAAGGAGTGGACACTCCATAGGAGATGAGCAGCGAAAGCCGGCCCCAAAATCCCGACTTATAAGCGACCGCAAGAGGCGCTGCGATCGCGATTCCCCGATGTATAGTAATACTTGTAGCTAAAGGTTCTAGGCATGCGCATGTAGCCGACGGAAAGCCTAGCAAGAGAGTATATCTATATATAAGGGAAAACCGATTGCAACGCCACCTATACAAACTCTTATTTTCCTTGATTTTGGAGCCACATCGTTAGCACACAGTGTCCACTCCTTTACTCTAGTCTCCCTGTCCCGGGCCGACCGCGCGGAAGAGGGCGATCGCTCTCTAGTAGCGCGATTCCATAATGGCCTCTGCACACTGCGCGCGATTTGCGACGAGCGTCGGGTGATTACCAATGGGAGGTTCACTTTCCCAGGGGGTTTCTGGAATACCCGAGTTCCCATTGGATATAGCTCATGGCAAATTGCGCGCAGAGTGCAAAGGGCATTAGAACGAAATTAATCGAGGAACAAAGTAGACATAAAAGTATCACTGTTTGATATTCCTTTGGATCCATTAATGGCCAATCACAAATCCAAATAGGCATCATAGGCGGATGCCTAAGCGTGCATGGTTTTTCAATTTTAATAATTGATCTAGTAACGCCCGAATGTAATAGTTAAACTGTCAATCTAGTAATTGACAGCTCAACTAAAAGTTAGATAAACAAAATCAGCTAAAAAATAATAAAGAAATCGAAATCTCACTGCTGTAAATTCCATTCTAACCGTCAGTAACCAATCAGGCAATTTTGACCAGCGCCTACACGTAGATGATTTCTGGTTCGGCATAAATGAGAAATTTACTACTACACATTATAATGGAGCTACCAATGACTACCAAAGTATTTTTCGTTTTAGACCTATTAGAATGAAATCGGCGACTAATACATAAAGAAAGGGAAAGATCGCCGCACCGGTTTCCGTTAGATCCATCAAGGATCTAGTAGAGCCCCCTGTCAATTGTGCCTAGACGTGGATGGTCTTTCCAATGGCGCACTTAAGGAGTTAACTGGCAAACATTATTGTTTTTGTTGCATTAAAGATTATCAGACAACGATTACCTTTTATTACGACTTATTAGAAAGTAATCGATGGATGGAACATAAAGAAACCGACATATCACTATTCTGCTTTCCGTTAGATCCTTCAGCGGCCAATTACAGCCCTCGTCGACTGCGCCGATACATCGATGGCTTTTCGATCGGCATAATTATAAACTTAACTACCAAACGATCAAATTAAGCTACCAATCGCTCCTAAACGATAATCTTCTGTATGAGACTTATTGGAACGAGATCGATGTAAAAAGAACATAAAAAAATTGAAATATCACTGCGCCGTATTCCGTTGGAACCATCAGCAATCAACTGCAGTAGGCCTATCCTGTAACTCGGTAGCGACAGTTTTCGCTATCGTTAGCTAGCGACAGCCAATCGCATGTACGTTCACAGAAGAAAGGGAGCCTCTTATTGGCTGTCGCTAGCTAACGATAACAAAAATTCTCGTTGCGCGTTACGGAATAGGGCCTACAGCCCTCTATCGCCTACGTCGAACCGTAGATGGTTTTTCGATCGGCATAATTGAGGAATTAACTACCAAACGTTTCAATTAAGCTACCGATCACTACGAAACGATTATCTTCCGTTTGAGGCGAATGAGATCGGTCGAGAAAAACGTAGAAAAATTGAAATAACACGGTTTTGTATTCCGATGGATCCATCAGAAGCCAACTACAGCCCTCTATCGCCTGCGTCTAACCGTAGATGGTTTTTCGATCGGCATAATTAAGGAATTAATTACCAAACGTTCGGATTAAGCTACCGATTACCACTAAAACGATCACTTTCCGTTTGAGACTTGTTGGAATATGATGGGTCGGGGAAAACGTGGAGAAATTGAAGTACCACTGCTTCGTATTCCGTTGGATCCATCAGCAGCCAACTACAGCCCTCTATCACCTGCGTCTAAGCGTCGATGGTTTTTCGATCGGCGTAGTTATAAAATTAACTACCAAACGTTTCAATTAAACTACCAATTACTACCAAACGATTATCTTCTGTTTGAGAGGTATGGGAACGAGATCGATGAAGAAAAACATACATAAATTGAAATATCACTGCACCTTATTCCGTTGGATCCGTCAATGACGAATTATGGCCCTCTATCGTATGCGCCTAGACGTAGATTGTTTTGCGACCGAGATAACTAATGAATTAACTACCAAACGCTGGGATTTGCATATTTTTTACCACCAAATGATTCTGCATCGATTAGGCGTGGTATTTTGTGGATTCCGTGATAAATAAAAAAAGAGCCGGTCAACCTTTTTATTTTTAACCCTTTTTATTAGGCTCTACCAATCACCACCAATCGACCACCAAACGATTAGAAACGAAAAAACCTTGAGAAGTTATAGTCGTCCGGCTAAGTTTGCACAACTTCAGCAGCGCTTCGGGTGGCAGAAGCAAGAACTACCGCGTTCCTTCATCTGACTCCCTCCCCAGCTGTATGTAAGACAGCAGTCCTGATCGTCCTGATCCATGCCTAAAATTCTTCAGCCAATCCCGTGCATTTTCGGATGTTTGAATCCCCAAGCCACTCCGTCCGTTGACACCGCTACTGAGAGAAAGAAGGAAAAGTCGCCAGAGACGTTTGTAAAGTAATCAGCGTCGGATATATTGCGAAAAAAAGTAGGTGTGCGCTATTGAATGTTGGTACGTTGAATAAATAGTATAATGGAGGTGAGTGGAGGCACTCTTATTGTATGGCTGCAAAAAATTGTATTCCAAAAGGCCTTTTCGAAAATGATTACCCCAATGATTTTTTTGCTCATTTGTCCAAAATGATAACGAGATCGTTTCAAATAAATTTACAGGTCCACGGACTTCATCGTCACTAAAATACCTTTGACCGCTAAAGGCTAATGCGTATCGGGCAATTCCAAAAAACTTTTTACACTGCGCTATTCCGCATCACTATAAGGGCGTGAATTTACGGTTAAGATGGACGGCTGGAACGCTCCGCAGTGGGCAGATTTCGATGCTAGCGTCAAATCTGATATCGATGAATATTTTAACGTCGAACACGAAGAACTCGAATCTGGGCTGATCGGCGACTTGCAATATCACAGTTGCCCAAGTACGCCAAATTCGAAGAAAGGCATCACCGAGTCTGCTTACAAAACACCAGAATCGGGTTCGTTTAGAGAGAGCCGCGGGCCGACCAATCGTATGAAGAATTTACAGATAAACGAAGAAAACATATTGTTAAAAGGTAAATTGTCAATCACTCCGCGGAGCTACATGCTGAGAAAAGCCTGTTTGAGGGCAAGCGGATCGTCAACTCCGCAAGTTGTCGAGGACGGGAGTGCAGCGAGCAACGAGATCGTGAAGGCGGTCAGGGAGCCGTCGTATGCCTCGGAGAAAAGTGTCCAAGGCTCTCAGGGTACGACGACAGCTGTGGAAGTCATAAAAAATTTGAACACGACGGATAGCGACGACGATGATAACTTGGAACAAAATTGTACTTTACTTGCGTCAGTGGAAAACCCTGATGTTTTTCCTGGCCAGACGGAGCGTCTCGATTTTGGCACAGTGGCCGAGCAGATCCAGAGCGCAACTAACGAAAATACCATTCAGCCTGCCGTGACAGTTGTCATAGACGAAGAGGCAAAAATCTCTTGTGCACAAGACAGGCCAGAAATGTCCTATGCATCAACGAGCCAACGCCGTTACAACACAACAGATGATAAAACGTTTGAGCCGCCGAGCTGGACGAAGGCAACGACTCACACGAATCCCAAGGGGAAGAAGCTTCCATCATGCAGACCGGTGGTTCTGACGTCTAAGGCGCGGCGTCAAAGTACTTCGAAATATCGCCGTGCATCCAACAAATATGTAAGTCTAGCGGAGGCTGTCTCGAAATTCCAAAATGGGACGCCCGAACGTTTTCGCTCGACCCATAAAAAAGATCCCAAAACATCAGGCACGGCTGGACCTTTGCAAAAAGCGAAGCACGCAGCGATGAAGTTAACGTGCGCCAAATCACCGATATTACGTTGTAAATATCGCTCGAGGGTAATTCCCATGCCGAACGAGGAGGAGCGTAAAATATCAGAGATGGAAGAGATTCGTAAGAATCGTCCAAAAGCCAACACATTGAAGAAATCGGTACCGAATTCTCAGGGACAATTAAAAAATACAGCTATGCTGCCCAAAACAATTTTGAAAGCAAACAAGACCTCGATCGACGAATCATCAAAGAAAGACGACGCGAAGACGACTAGCCAACGGAAAGGCACTCTGGGTCCGTCAAAATTAATGAAAAAGGTCAGCGAGTCAATAGCGGTGGATCGCAATGCGGCATCGAGACGCAAAACGATGATGGGTCCCCCCCCAAAACCTCGACCGGAAGAAATGAAGAAATCGGTAAGTGTCGTTGATTCTATATCGATATCTCGTAGAACAATGATGAATCCTCCAAAAGCCTTAGGAAAGGTGGACAAGCCAGCAATGAATTCCGGCACATTATCACTGAGCCGAAAAACGATCGTTAAGTCATCAATATCTTTGCTGAAAATTGGCAACAAGCCAACGACAATTGCCGATTCTCTATTGGGAACGTGCAAAACACCAATGAATCCTCGAGGGCCGTTGAAAAGAATCGACGTTAAGCCAAAGTCAGCGAGCGACTCGGTGTCGTTGGTAGATAAGAGCAAAGATGCGAATATTCTTTCGACTTCAATATTGCCGGAATCGGTAAAAAAACATACACCTTGCAAGAAAACTGTTCCAACCGTTGTGTCAACGGAAGAGGGTGTCTCTATAAGAGACGTCGAAATTCTCCACTTTGGTATTCCTGTTGGCAGTAACTACAAGAAAATGACAGAACCCGTGCCCTTTCGTTTTGAATCCCATAACAAGAATTTGCAAAGCAGGAAAGATAAATTAAAGAGCTGCCAGATCGAGGAAGAGAAGAAGCCAAAACCATTCCAAGCGAGACCAGTCCCATCTTACGTCACGAAATCATCTTCGAATGTCACGAAGCTTACGAGCAAGCCTCTCGCCGCGATCGACGCACCATTCAGCTTTCAAAGAAGAAATGAAATGACGCTGAAGAAAAAGAAGGAATTGTTCGACCAGGTGGTCGAACGTGAGAAACAGGCGCGGATTTTTCACGCGAAGCCGGCACCGAAGATTAAGCCGGTTTTCGTACGGGGCGCCTCTTCTGAAAATCTTCGTAGTAACAATCTGATCGAAAAAGACAAGAAGACTGCGCAAGAGACGAGACAACGAGGACTCAGCCAAGGCTTGATAATCGACAACTGCGAAAATACAGCGCCGAACGTCGTGCCTACGACGAATAAACCAAAGCTAAAGGATTCGCTGATGGATCTTAAAGTGAATAAAATCGTCGTGAAATAAACTCGATTCTCTCGATCATCTGCGCAATGTTTCACTCTAAGCGGGCTGGGCGGAGGGGGACAAAAAAATTGAAAAATATCGTTAATCCGATAACGTTGTTGTTCAGTCCTATGTGGCATTCTGATGTAAATATGATTTTCCAAACATAAATGCATAAGGAAAAAATTGACCAAAATACGCACATTTTTGAAATCCTGACTGTAATCAACGAATAATTTACGTATCCCTGTATTAGAATTTGCATTCACTTCATTGTATTGCAAGTGACTTTTCGTAAAAATCGATCGTAGAGACGTCGCCGATATTCAACCGTAAATAATATTAAATTGTATCTGCCAGAAGTACTATTGTCAATTATTTTCTTCTACATGTACGCGATAACATTTCGAGACTTCCGAATGCCAAGTCAAATAAAGAACGAAGTGTTTGATGGAATTTGAGTATCGTGCCATTGTCATTTATTTCACAATAACAATGGGTTGAGATAGACCCTCGAATAATATACGGTGCCGCAACTCCCGACAGAGCTTTCAACCGAAATTCGAATTGCCCGCCATTTCGTTATGAGCGCGCGGGCGCACCCGTCACACCGCAAACACAGACTCGTTTGTACTTCTATACATTTTCCAACGTCTAAAAGATAACCTAGAAATATGTTGAGATAAAAAACTACGGAGTAAAAATAATCGAGTATGGCTTCTCGAATGAGATACAGAAAACATTTTGCGTGACGTAGCTTCATTTCACTGGGCAATTTAGCGGATTTCATTGTTTAAAAAATGATGAGAGAATAAATAATGGCGACGACAAACGAATTTGGGCCAGACTCGGGCGGCAGAGTAAAGGTATTGAGAAAGTACATTTAGTCATTAGACAGTCTAGCAAGATCGCGTTACTATATGAATTCATTGATACCAGTACGGAATTTGTTATTTGGCTACGGTTCAATATTACACGTATTGCTTCTGTACCTGCTCAATAATAATACGAGTAATTTGAAAAATACGGTTATATTGTATAGAAACGACAGCAGCAGGGCCGTGTAAGGGCTGTAAAATCATAAAGATAACAAATGTTAATTGAATGTCCAGCAAAATACGTTAATAACGATAACAATGGTTACAGGGTCTCACTATAGTAAAGCCATTGGTGTACGGTAATATAGCGCGTTATTTTGGGAAAAAGAGAGAAGAAGATGGCCACACTCATCAGTGGACCGTTTATGTCAAGCCTTATCTCAACGAAGACATGTCAACTTATGTTAAAAAGGTTCACTTCAAGCTGCACGAAAGTTACAATAATCCAAACAGAGTGGTGACTAAACCGCCTTACGAAGTTACCGAAACCGGCTGGGGCGAATTTGAGATTGTAATTAAAATATATTTTCACGATCCTAACGAAAGACCCGTGAGTAAAATCGTATCAAATTGCAATTCCAAAGGTTTCGTCGCATCCAACAATAATCTAGTTTTGTTCTTGCAGGTAACAATTTACCACATACTCAAATTGTTTCAATCCACGCCTGAAATTCAATTAGGCAGAAAATGTTTGGTTTCGGAATTTTACGAAGAAATCATTTTTCAAGATCCTACAGCATTGATGCAACATTTGTTGAGTACTAGCAAACCTATCACTATCAGCGTATGGAGGCACGATACCGACTGTATGTATATATTTTTCTTTTATTCAAACAAGCCAAAGTAATCCAATTAACGTTTTAGCAATCGCCGATCATTCATGACGAATTTTTGTGTAACTATTTGATTTTTTAGTCGAGGCCAAGAAGGAAACAACCCTGAAAGCTATAACCGATGCTAGAAACAAAATAAGAATGGAAGTGGCCGATCTTAAGGAAAAATTGACTCTTGCCAAGGAAACGATAGCAAAGTTCAAGACAGAAATATCTAGAATTACGAAAACCAGCGGCGGACTACCGCTTCAATGAATCTCATTACACTACTGACTTACGTCTTCTAGTTCCGACAGAATTAATCAACGATTTATAACGTAAGGATACAATGATGTTATAACGATAAGTTTTCAAATAAAAACAATGATGGAAAATGTTTTATTCTTATTTATTTTATTTTTTTTTCAATTATGCCCCAAACAATAATAATAATAGGACAAAATTGAATTATGGTGCCTTTTTTGGATCGGCCTTGTATTAAAAAATTTTTCACGTTCATCAACTTAATTCCTTAAACATAATGTCATTTGAAGAAACAAAATGTTATTAATAACGTTGCAAGGTGTGGCGTTCCTAGAAGTAAGCATCAGAATTTAAGTATACAAGCCGAATACGTTCCTTTACTTCTGTGTCAGAATTCATTATCTAGCTTTATTCGAGTTTCACTAAGTATTTCGGGCCACAAAATGATTGTTTCCGGTCTACTCGACGCTATTTGGACTACCGTGACCAAAATGACGTACTCTCGTTCGTCGCTTGAGGCAAGACAAATTTAAGGTATTCCTTTCACGAACCCGAATATTTAACAATTAACTGATTTTCGTCTACAATCAAATAAAAATGCATTCCCGGTATACTGGTAAAATTTCAAGCCAAGATATCGAACTTTCGAGGTGGCTTATACATTTACAGCGACCAAAAAATTCATTTTTTTTGCTTTAAACGATCGCACTCCATAGGTAGAATATTTTCCGAACATTTCAAAGCGAAATCTGAAAAACTCTGAACGTTGCAGCCCATCACCACTGTGCCTCACCGCTCGGATTCGGAGCGGGCGTTCTTCTTGAAACTCCATTTTCGAAATTGGCGTGCAGGATTACTCAACAACTATTGAGCTGATCGCGTTGAAACTTGGTAGAAATATTGATAATATCGGTACCTTCTACTTAACGCAAATTGTTTCTGCAAAATGAGAAGAAGAAAAAAACGACTTTTTGATCCAAATTTTACAGAAATTTCGCGTGAAATGGTGATTTTTTTTGTAAATGCGTCCCATTCTCGTAAACTTGCATTTTCTTCATTTCATTTAGTGTCAAATAGAAAAACTATACAGGTACTAACTGAGAAAATGTGTGAATTTTTTTGCAAATCAAAGTTACAGCTCCCGCGGCAACCTTGCTGTAATACTCTGCCACAGCGCCGCCATTTTACTGACAAATGAATGAAAAACAGTTCGGTAAATATAAAATAATTATTTTTTAGTTTAAAAAATCTCACAAAATTGCTTAATTTTTTTCCCGTTTGAAGGTATAATCCGCCTTGACGAAAACTTATGTCTCTAAAAATCGTCTCATTTGTACGGCGCTTTATAGAGATAACACGCTGGCCACATTTTCATCTAACAACTTATGCACTAAATAACTCTAGATGCCTGATGTAAACTGCCCACGCGTGTAAAAACATCTAAAGATTCCACAACGACAATAAAAACACAGGGTAATCGAATGTTTGAAGAAAATATTGATGATAAAACTTTGAAAAAATGTGTCTAGCAGAAGAATTTACGTAGCCGCAATTTTTCAAAAAAAATATAAAATTGTCTGTATCTATTAAATATGCCCGAAGCTTTTTAATCCAGTTTATCATTGGTTATAGTAGTTGATTGTGACTTATTTTCATTAAGCGCCACTGTAATTCACCAATGATTCGGAAGGACCCTCGGGTAAGGTTTCGATCGAGCTGAAATTTTGCACAGGGCTTCTTTTTAATATTATAAGACAACCCCTAAAGGGATTTTTGGCGACTCGCAGTAGTTTTCGAAATATTGAATTTTGAAGTTAATTATCTTACCGTGCGCCGGTTGTATATCTATATCTGCTACGCCTCCGTTCTGCCTATACCCATATATATGTTATCGCACTCTCCGCATTGTCCGGATTTTTGCCTAGCCTACGCGGATGGTACGAGGGAGGAAGGGAGGCCGGCCGGCTCGAACGAAGGCTTGCTAGGAGGTACGCTGTCCAACCCAGTGCGCTTACTTTTTATTTGTATCGCCTTCAACTTTGGTTCGTCTTTCGCGTTCCTCGCGATGACGAATGTAAATTGTACGACGAATTTGTATAAATTGTCGTCTGTGAGCATGCTAGGTACATTCAATGGCTTCCGGGGGACAGAGGGTTGATAACAGCAACGCGGTTTTGCTCGAAGCACACACCAGTTTTCCACGCAGCCCGCGCTATTTCACATGCACGTCCGAGGTGCCCTGCGCCTACACCAGTGTTCCACGTGCCCATCCGAGGTAACCTGCGCCCACACCGGTATTCGACGCACCCCACTATTCCACACGCATATCCAAGTCGCCCTGCACCCACACCAGTGTTCCACACATCCCATTATTCCACGCGCATGTCCGAGGTGCCCTACTACGCCCATACCAGTGTTTCGCCCACCACACAATTCCGCGCGCACACTTGAGGCGCCCAGTGCTCACACGAGATTGGACGTACCGCACAAAACATCTATAGCACGAACACTCTACACTGAGAAAAAGAAATCGTTGAATGCGCGAAATGCATTTTGTTGCCTCGAAATTTTGTTGTTTTAACAGTTATTCAGACATTCTAAATAAGCTACGGTTCACACCACTACTGTTTTACCCACCAACTATACTCTTTTTGTTATGCCAATCAAAAATCAAGTTGAACGTATTTAAAGATACATTTTGTTAAACTTTTACTTGTTTTTTTCCCTTTTTTCTCACCGTCTAAATATATTTTTTTAAAGAAACAAAAAGTTCTCGTCGAAGCTGCGAGCGGTCAAAAAATATTTATCGTTAGAGGTCGCCCAAGCCTCCCGAAAATTCAAATTTTCATTGAAAACCGATTTTTTAAATTTTTCGTCCACTTCTCATCCATGAATTTTACGCTTTATCATTTTTTAATGAACCCCGCGTGAGCTCCAGCCAGCCAATGCATATTTAGTGATCCCTCAAGAGCTTCGAAATGTCCAATTTTCGCCAATTGTCTTTCACTCTTAAATTTCATTTTCACTCATAAATTTGACGCTCTGTAAAATTTCCAAAACGATTAATTCTTTTTTCTTTAGAAACATATTTCTGAAAATTTTACCTCACACTTCTAACCCAAAGAATAAGAATCTTTGTTCTCATAAAAAAATTCTTTAAATCGCTTGTCGTTTTGTTAAAAAAAAACTGAAATGGAAGTTGTTTTCCCCACGCATCGTAATGCGTCCCGCAGTTGGTCTCATTATTCGAACTGCGGACCAATCGCAGCTGTACTCTGTAACGAGCGACGCCATAATACAATAATACGTAGTAACACATATCGTCTAATTGGTGTTTGTTACAAATTATTATAATAATTTATTCAGAAAGTGTAACACTTCGCTGTGTATTCTGTTTTCATGCTATCAGGAATTATAGCGCATGCGAGATTTATTTTTTGGCCGAAATTCAGAATTTCGACGATCTTGAGCGACCACTAAATATTCATTGACCGGCTTTAGGTTACGCGAGGTTAATTGAAAAATTATAAAACGTAAAATTCATGGATCGGAAGTGGATGAAAAATTTTTTAAATCCGTTTTTAATGAAAATTTGCATTTTTGGGAGGCTTGAGCGACCTCTACATATGTTTTCACCGGTCGCAGCTTCCGCGACAATTTTTTGTCTCTTTTAAGGGACAACACCACTGTGACGGCTTCAAAAAATCGATTTTTTGAAAACCATCCAGAAAAATCTAAAATACATTTAAGATTAAGATGACGTTGGACCCAGGTCGAAAAAATAATTATTTTCGGAGATATTGAATATTTTGTGGAGCGGTGCAGCGCTCCGTGACGCTCGGGGTCCCGCGCAGCTGCGCGCCTCCGGGTCGGCAGGTATACCGGGCCTTTCTCAGGTCCTTCGGGTCTTTCCCAGGTATTCTTTTGTCTCCCTACTCAAAAGGCGGCTATTGTTATGAATATAGTTTCGAAAAAAAGCCATAGGTGGCGATAATTGACAAATTTTCAAGGCAGGTATAGGGATATTGTCATAGCGTCAGCTTGCGAATAGAAGCGACGCTACGCGTGTCTAAACGCTCCGAATCGTTTCGTTTATAAATATCGAACGCTCAGAATTATTCTTTGCACATCGAAATGGATAATCCGAAAGTGTACGCGGGGAAAAAGGGAACAAAACGGAGCTATGTGACGAGGAGTCGAACGAAAATTTCGAATCGAAAACCTCAGAACCGTTATAGCTCCGAAAATAGTTCTGCAGAGTATGTGAGCACGCCGGCGAAAAAGTTAAAATCGTCGGACGATTTAGAGGTCGGTGTTACTAACGATTTCGGTTATCGTATAGTACACCTCGTCAATGCATTGAACATTATATCGACGTTAGTGAAGTGCAAAGTGTGTGATCGCGATATAAAGTTTACTGAAAAAAGTTTGCGCGGACTCGGGTTCAAAATCGAGGTCGATTGCGGCCATTGTGAAAAAGTGCAAATAGATTCGTGTCCTATAATTGACAATGCATACGAAATAAATCGTCGGATCGTATTCAGTATGCGTCTTCTTGGCGTCGGTTTGAATGGCCTGATGAAGTTTTGTGCATTTATGGACCTACCGCGCCCCATATTTCAGCCTTTCTACGATCGAATCTTACATTCGATTTCGATTGCCACTAAAGCTGTGAGCACAGTGAGCAAACAAAAGGCTGCACTTGAGGAGGAGACAATTTCGTTGGAAAATGGGGTGGAGGACGGATTTATCGTTTCAGGCGACGGATCGTGGCGTAAGCCTGGTTTCAGCTCGCTTTTCGGCATAATATCGCTAATCGGCTAGTACACTAAAAAAGTGATCGACGTTATGGTGAAATCGAAATATTGCAAAGCTTGCGAGCATTGGGAAAAAAAAAGAAAGCACCGCGGAGTACTGGGAATGGAAAAGTACCGACGACGATGAGTGCCAGGCGAACCATAGCGACTTCTCCGGAAAAATGGAAGTCGACTCAGCTGTCGAAATGTTTCAACGGTCTGGAGAGCTCTATGGCATAAAATATAAAAATTATATTGGTGACGGCGATTCTAAATCGTTTCTGGGCATATCGAATAGCGATCCATACGACGGTTTCGAGAAAAAAAAGAGTGCATCGATCATGTCCAAAAACGGATGGGGACGCGCCTCCGCGAAATCGTGAAAAAACAAAAAGGATTGTCTGGCAGAGGAAAGCTCACCGGAAAATTGATTGACGAGTTGAGCACATATTACGGCTTGGCTATTCGGAGGAACAGCGATGATGTTGAAAAAATGAGGAAGGCAATTTGGGCAACTATCAAACACAAAATATCCACAGATAGTGAGCCACAACATGACGATTGCCCAGAGGGAGCCGAGGCGTGGTGTTTGTGGCAGCGAGCGGTCGCAAGCGGTAATATTTCTGAATATCGCTATAAGCCACCTTTTCCTGAGGAAGTATTGGAGGCAATTACGCCAGTCTTCGAAAATTTGAGCAGAGACGATTTGCTGCAGCGTTGTTTGGGCGGCTTCACGCAACACAACTACGAAAGCTACAACAAATCAGTTTGGGCAATAGCCCCCAAGTGTCAGTCCGGGAGCAAAAAAAATCGTCGATATTGCAGCTGATATCGCGGTATTATTATTCAATGATGGCTTGAGAAGCCTCATGAAAGTTTTGGAGACGTTGTTGTTTGGAGAAATTGTTTCAATTTTTGTGTTGAAACCGACGCAGCGCGGATCGAGCTGGCGAAGCGCTCGCTCACAGACGCTGCCAAAGAGGCAAGAAGAGCCTCTACAAGTTCGAGAAAAGATGCTAGGGACAATGATATGCTTCTTGAAGGCCAGCTATATGGTGCCGGCATCGCTGATTAAAGGTAAACATTTTTTTTTCCAATTTATTGCATAAATTAACAAACCTAAAACTTTGAACGCGTTTTTCTCAAAACCACTTTTTTGAGTGCGGCACGCAGCAGAACTCGAGCAATTTTTATCCGATCGACTTCAAATTTGGACTGCATCAATAAAACTAGATTATCTAAAGAAGTACATAGGATTTTTTCGATATCTCAATAATAAAAAAAGTTATAGCCTATTTTCGACGAGAAATTTTGCCCGAAAATCGTCCTTTAAGGGGTAAGGCCACTGTAAATTTTTTGAAAAATCGATTTTTTTTTATTGGCTTAAAAAATAGTTTAAACCCTCTAGAATAAGAAAAAAAAGGTCCTGTGCGAAAAAAAATTTGTTGTCCTTAGGAAATGAAGGTCGCCGCCAAGCGTGTCAAAACTTGCTCCGAAACGACTGCAATTATATCGGAGATGGCGATTCCAAAACTTTCAAAGGCATCGTGGATTCGAAGCCTTATGAAAATGTTGATGTTAAAAAAAAAGAGTGCATAGATCACGTGCAAAAAAGAATGGGCACTCGATTGAGAAACTTAAAAAAAGGAACAAAAGGTCTCGGGGGAAGAGGAAAACTCACTGCCAAATTGATTGACGAACTAAGCATTTATTACGGCTTAGCAATCCGTCGAAATTCCGATTCCATCAAAAATATGAAAAATGAGATCTGGGCAACCCTTTTTCACAAAATGTCAACGGATGAAAAGCCTCAGCACGAAAAATGTTCGGAGAATTGGTGCAGTTGGAAGAAAGCGAAAGCAGAAAATGCCTTGGATGCGTATCATCACAATCAGCCAATGAGTGAGGAGGTTTATCAAGCCATCAAACCCATCTACATGGCATTGAGCCGGGACGAGTTGCTGGAGCGTTGCTTGGGGGCCTATACTCAAAACAATAACGAAAGTTTCAACGCTACCCTTTGGAGATTGGCCCCCAAATCATCCTCAAGCGGAAAAACTGTACTAGATATTGCGACGGACATCGCTGTTTGCATATTCAATGGCGGCCTTACCAACGTCTTGCAAATATTCAAGTTGTTGGAGGTGGAAATTGGTGTACAGTTATATAATTTCTGCATCGAAGCCGACGCCAAACGCATCACGCACGCGGAGACATCTCTGAGCGACGCGGCCAAAAGTGCGCGCGCGCTCCAAAAATCAACCAGGAAAGACGAAGAAGACGAAAATTTGGCTATCGAAGGACAAATGTATGGTGCTGGGATTGCAGACTAACGGTAACAATTTTTTTTAACTTCTTTTTTTAATTTTTTCCAATAAAAAACTATTCGCAAAACTTTAAACGCGTTTTTCTCGAAACATGATTTTTCAAAATGGCACGCAGCATAACTCGAACAATTTTCATTGTTTTTACTTGAAATTTTAACCAGATGTGAACATTTACATTATCTTGAGAATGTCGATCGGAATTTTCAAGAACTTTATTTATTGATTTTTTATTAACAAAAAACTTGCCGTTTTTTTCGTCAAAAATCAATTTTTTTTTCAAACGCACGCCAAATCCACAAAAATTGATACTTTTTAAAATCCGATCGACATTCTCTAGCTATAGCCCTCTAGAATAATGGTTTTTTTTTTTTTGTTCTAGATTCAAAAGTGCACCAATGGTGCTGCGTGCCGCGGAGCCCTGGAAGCAAAACATGTCCCGGGAAGATAGCTGTGGAACCGCCATTTTGTTTTTTTTACTGTAAAAAAATTTTATAATAAAGTTTAATGTATGCCCGATAACACCATTAAAAGTTTTTTTTCAAATACCTTCAATTTCGGGAGCAAAAAATTAGTGAAAAAACCTTTTTTTTTGGGCCGTTACAGTGGCCTTACTCCTTAATTTCAAAAGCGTGCCTATTTTTTAAACATCAATATTTTTTCAAATCCCTGTGTACTTCTCTTTAAAATATCATATTATTAACGAAAACACTCGGTATTTTTTTTCAGATCGACTTTGAAGAAAGTTCTGCTGCGTGCCGCGAACCACTGCAGAGGCAACAGTATCTGACGCGGGAGCTTCCCCAGCGTCACCATGGGGCGTGAAAAATTTGAATTTTTTTTTTATGTATCTTCAATAAACAACGAACAAAACAAAAAAAAAATTCTTGAAAAATGGCAAAAAACAGGTGGTCATAGATGCCTTAAGATGCCTTAAGATGGTTCTGCCTTAAGATGGTTGAGATGGTTTAAGGATGGTGAGAAAAGGGAAAAAGATAAAGCTCAACATTGTGGCACCCTAATGAACACACTCTCCATACATACCATAAACGCATTGTTTGCACATAGATGCATGCTCCATCGAAAATAAAAATAAAAATTCAGCGATACACCGACTTCGAAAAACGACGGGGCAGTACGGCGACGCGAAAGAGGGGGGGGGGTGGTTACCGCGAGAATTAGGCGAAGAACCGAACTAACGGAGAGCGCGATAACATATATAGGTATAGGCAGAACGGGCAGGCGTAGCAGGTATAATAGGCGCACGTTAAAATAAATAATTAAAAAATTCAATAACTTGGAAACTATTGTGAGTGACCAAAAATCCCTATACGGGTTGCCTTCGAATATTAAAAGAAAGGTCTGTGCAAAATTTCAGCTTGGTCGGGGGGCGGGGGGGGGGGGGACCTTATCCTTCAGTGTAATAGCAGTCTTGAGTCTGAACCGACGTTTTTTCCCTCTCTTAACATTAAAAAAAATTAGTTATCAACAGCAATAATGTAATTTTGCCTGGAAAAATCGAAAAAATTAATGAATTATATTTTTTTCGACGATTGAAAGATGATAAGAAAGCTTGTTCCAGCCTGACCCAATATTATCTATTTAAAGAAAAAACTTTTTTCTCAGATAAATCAGATGGCCAAAATCAACTACACCCACGTTCAAAGGCCCTGGGCATGATTGTTTATAACTTCATCAAATAATGATACTTAAAAATGAAATTTGGTACACAACTTTTTTAATTTAATATGCTTCGAAATAAAAATATAAAAAAACGAAATACGCACTTAGTAAAGAAATAAACATACTTGTCACTACCAATAATTACTCAAGGATACAACTGTAATCGCTATTGTTCCACAATGAGCGGAAAACGAAACACAATGCCACTAATTTGACGCACTGGGTATGATTAATATAGAAAATGAAATACGGTATAATAAATCATGCGCGATAATACGAAGATGATGCAAATTAAGGAATTAGTTTACAATCTTTCGATAGCAGACTAGCATTCGTCCCGTCCTCCTCGCGGTACTTGGTTATTTAAACTCGGGCGAATGAAGATTTCGTCATGCGATTCGGCGCTTGCTAAATTGGGTTTATTTCGCGATCAGTTTCTCAACGCGCAGCATATCGATCCTTCGCAAAATTGCAGTGCCGAAAAGAACAACGGGTGCATGAGAGATAAAGTTTTCTCGGGAAATTCATAAGCATATGGACAATACAAAGCTCCACAGCACTGCATGGCTACAACTCTATCGCATCGATACACTACACGTCCGCGGCATTACGTATACTCTCTGTACTATATAGTGCGTATATGTTCGTACAGCTGTTTCGAGAGAAGCACATGCACGTGTAAAGTCTTATACGATGTCGAACACGAAGGTCGAGACAACCGAGAAGACACTGTGAGAAAATTATTTACATTATTATAGACTTTGGCGCGAATGACGTGTATGTTAATTAACGTCGTTCCCTTTCTACCGCGTACCATCGTATATAACTTTTGTCGGTGTGAAACGACGAACGTATAGAAATAATATGGGTGTGGGATTGAGAGGCTATTATGCAACGATAGAAGCGTCGTACAACTCGTAACTATGAGATCTGTAATATATAATATGATAAATGTATCTTTTTTCAATGTGCACAATTACTCGAGAACCGAAAAGCTTTTTCTTGCGATATTTCGCTTTTCTTGCTTCTACGTTGCCATACTTTTTCCGTTTTTTTTCTGTTATTGTCACTTTTACGGAGTCGAGATTGTTATCAAATCCAAGCATTACCGCCACACGAACGTATTTCGATCCTTTTGATAAACCGAACAGTGTCTTGCAGTTTTAATGATAATAATGACATGGCGGGTGTATCGTTCGACTGCCGAATCACTCGGGAGTGTATGAATGGGAATATGCACAGTTCCAACGAATACATTGTCAGACGTATATAGAAGAACAGTTCTTATGGGCGGCCTGAAGACCAGTATTTTGCGACCCAACTGCCGCAAGCCGGCGTGACGAGCGTACAGCTGTCGAAGCGGGGAGAGGAATGAGGACTCTCTCTCTCTCTCTCTGTCTCTCTCTCTCTCTCTCTCTCTCTCTCTCTCTCTCTCTCTCTCTCTCTCTCTCTCTCTCTCTCTCTCTCTCTCTCTCTCTCTCTCTCTCTCTCTCTCTCTCTCTCTCTCTCTCTCTCTCTCTCTGTCTGTCTCTCTGTCTCTGTCTCTGTCTCTGTCTCTCTCTCTCTCTCTCTCTCTCTCTCTCTGTCTCTCTCTGTCTCTGTCTCTGTCTCTCTCTCTCTCTCTCTCTCTCTCTCTCTCTCTCTCTCTCTCTCTCTCTCTCTCTTCTCTCTCTCTCTCTGTCTCTGTCTCTGTCTCTGTCTCTGTCTCTGTCTCTGTCTCTGTCTCTGTCTCTGTCTCTGTCTCTGTCTCTGTCTCTGTCTCTGTCTCTGTCTCTGTCTCTGTCTCTGTCTCTGTCTCTGTCTCTGTCTCTGTCTCTGTCTCTGTCTCTGTCTCTGTCTCTGTCTCTGTCTCTGTCTCTGTCTCTGTCTCTGTCTCTGTCTCTGTCTCTGTCTCTGTCTCTGTCTCTGTCTCTGTCTCTGTCTCTGTCTCTGTCTCTGTCTCTGTCTCTGTCTCTGTCTCTGTCTCTGTCTCTGTCTCTGTCTCTGTCTCTGTCTCTGTCTCTGTCTCTGTCTCTGTCTCTGTCTCTGTCTCTGTCTCTGTCTCTGTCTCTGTCTCTGTCTCTGTCTCTGTCTCTGTCTCTGTCTCTGTCTCTGTCTCTGTCTCTGTCTCTGTCTCTGTCTCTGTCTCTGTCTCTGTCTCTGTCTCTGTCTCTGTCTCTGTCTCTGTCTCTGTCTCTGTCTCTGTCTCTGTCTCTGTCTCTGTCTCTGTCTCTGTCTCTGTCTCTGTCTCTGTCTCTGTCTCTGTCTCTGTCTCTGTCTCTGTCTCTGTCTCTGTCTCTGTCTCTGTCTCTGTCTCTGTCTCTGTCTCTGTCTCTGTCTCTGTCTCTGTCTCTGTCTCTGTCTCTGTCTCTGTCTCTGTCTCTGTCTCTGTCTCTGTCTCTGTCTCTGTCTCTGTCTCTGTCTCTGTCTCTGTCTCTGTCTCTGTCTCTGTCTCTGTCTCTGTCTCTGTCTCTGTCTCTGTCTCTGTCTCTGTCTCTGTCTCTGTCTCTGTCTCTGTCTCTGTCTCTGTCTCTGTCTCTGTCTCTGTCTCTGTCTCTGTCTCTGTCTCTGTCTCTGTCTCTGTCTCTGTCTCTGTCTCTGTCTCTGTCTCTGTCTCTGTCTCTGTCTCTGTCTCTGTCTCTGTCTCTGTCTCTGTCTCTGTCTCTGTCTCTGTCTCTGTCTCTGTCT
>OX632357.1:11399828-11462328 GCA_951751655.1 Ophion costatus | reverse complement strand
ATCGGATGCACGCATACATTTATTTATCTTGATTTACTTCTAAGCAATACGTATACGCAGAATATCATTATAATGAGGAACGCTTTGTACTCTTGCGACATATCGCATAGGCTAATAAATAAATCTACCAAGAAGAGGTGCCACGGCGAGATTCCGAACTTCGGGACACTGATTTTGTTTTCTAACTTCGCACAGTTGTAGCCCATTGGGGCCATATAAAAGGTGTCCAAAAATTAACGCAAGATTTGGATTAAATGAAAAACACAGTTTTTTCTCTTTAAATTGTTTGTTTTTTTATTGAATCGTAAAGTACACAGGATAGGGTTATGTATGGAGCAACAAATAGAGCAAATGGCCTCCACCGCTTTGCTGGCACACGCGCACTCTTTTGTCGAAATTTTCCATGATTATTTTGCATAAATGTGGCTGAATTTCGTTGATGCAGCGTTAAATTTCCTGCTTGAATGCACGCTCGTGGGCTTGTTGGCATAGACCGTTCACTTCAAATAAGCGCATAAAAAGAAATTCAATGGGGGCGAACCGAAACGAGAAAGTACACGGCCAGAAAATGCCACTCATGCAGCTCATTATTTTTTAAATATTGTTTAACAATGAAAACGCGTTGTTCTATCGTGTAATGCTCCATTTTTACTAACCCTAAACTATCAGCTGTCAAATGGTTTTTTTTTTAAGTGAAACTTCTTTAGTACCGTTATGATTTAAAACTCGATGAAACGAAAAAGCGACACTAGAAAGAAACAAACATATTCGTCCATAGGATTTAGCATGCGAGAGAATGAGATAGAATACAGAAATACAGCGTTTCCTATTATCTTCGTCTCCTCGTTGTGTGCTGCTTCGTAGCCTCCCCACTATTCGCTAGTCGTATAGTGAGTATAGTATCTATATCTACATTCCACTGAATAATACTTGCTCCGGTCGGGCTACGTGTGTATGTTTGTACGTGCGGTAGTACGTGCGTGTGTGTGTGTGTGTGTGTGTGTGTGTGTGTGTGTGTGCACCTGCGTATTTCGAAGCCTTGGGGAAAGGCGTCATCATAGCCAGCGCGGTGTGTTGTTTTTGTGAACGTTTGTGTACATTTTTTATCATTCTTTCATTTTAATAACAAAGTTTTCAAGTATGCCGAAAAGTGTCGCGAGTATCGGGAGAAAAAAAAATAAGATAAAAAAAGGACGCAGAGTTCAATGGAACGTGTACGTGAATTTCGTACACGCCGAAAGGCATTGTTAAATGCGCGAAATAATGTTTCTGTTGCGTCCACTGTAAAAAATAGTGAAAACAATCATCGTAAGTTACTTGAATATTTTCTAACCAACAAATTTCGTCCTTAATCCACACTGCTGATAGATCTCATGCATAACCTCCATGCATCACGTGTATAACCTTATTTCTCTTCTCACAAGGAGACGGCACGACCGTGGGGTCGGAGATTTGGCCGAATTTTTTTGTGGTGAAACAGGACCCCTAGCACCTCACGTGGTTAAAGTAGTAGGACGCACTACTCGGAAAATTCCGAGAAAAATCGATTCAAAGTTTCTTAGGCGCCTTATGAGTTTAAAATGTCAGGCACTTATCGAGCCGCCGTCTAGTCTAGACGGCCAGGGCTCGGTCTTTTGCGCCGGAGGTCTCGCGTTCGATTCCTCCTTCGGATTTAATTTTTTTTGTTATCCCAACAATTTTTTTTGTTATCCCAACAATTATTCAAAACGTTTCTCATCCCTACATTATTTTTTAAAATTTGTTTGCATTATTTTTTAAAAATTATTTTCTTTTTTTTCCAATAAAACAATTCATAACGGTGGGTTTGTTTATTTTTCATTGTAAAGTATATGAGGAGGAACATTGGGCTTTTAATGAGAATAACAAAGTCGATTAGGAAAAATTCAATTTTTATTCATATAATAATTATACACAAAAACTGCAGTGGTAATTATCGTAGAAACAAACAAAGCAATAATTTTTGCGACATCTTGCGCAACATATAAAAGCGGATTTTTTGCAATCGCAGGGAGTTTGCAATACATCCGTACAAAAACATGTCCCATTAACATTCATGAAAATGTTTCTTGTAACTGATAATTTTGACGCAAACCAGGCGTATTGAATCATGTCTCGGAATATAGGTGACGATAATTGATGGTGAATTATTGAATGGATTTTTATACAATCTTCCCGGAAATTAATTTCACGATTCTCCTCTAGCAATTCGCTGCAATTTTGCACGCGCTTTATGAAATTTTTAACTTGTCTGTAAAAATAAACGTCACAAGGTTGCACCAAGGGGGTGCATTTTGGAGGAATTACTTTTACAGAGCAAGTTGGTATATTTTCGTCATCTTGGAAGATTTCATCATACATCTCTGGATTGGTTTGACCCCTCCCCCCCCCCCCCAAGAGTCAATGAGAAGTAAAAATTTATTCTCCCCGACGTAAGTTTTTAAACATTTCTGGAGAAAATCCGTGTATAAAGCTGTTGTTAGTTTTCCGGACTTCGATGTTGTTGCAATGACGTTCGTATATGTATTGTGGCATAGCCATGTACTAATTTTTTAATGAGATCCGAAATGGCCAATCGCCTCTTGCAAACATACGAAGACATGTGGGAGCAGTTTTCTGGATAATGTTATGGAATATTGTGCGGTGTACGAATGCGTCGCTTTATTCAAATCCCACTTTTTGACGAAAACCGGTTTACTCCCTTTTTGAGTGAGTGTCCTGTTGAAAACTGATTGATATTGACATCCTGAAGAAAAAAAATAGTATTTTTAATATTAAAAAATATTCGAATATGTATGTAGAAAACTATTTATATAATTAATTTTGAATTTATACATTTTGCATCGGTAAAAACATTTCGTACACAGAAAACTTGTATTTACCTGTTTAGTCAGTATTTATAACATAATCCTCATGGTATTGCGGTATTAAGCGGCACGTCTATCGACGAAAGGTCTCTGCAGACGCTCGGATTTCCTCCATTGATGCCGCCTCTTTTTTCGAAACCAGTTTCGTGATTTTCCGTTGAGAAATTTTGTGTTTCTGTTTGAATGCCGTGACCCATCGATTAGACGCCTTGAAATTGAAATCGATGAATTGCGCAGCAGCAGCCAACACCCATTGTTGTAAATTTCTTGTCGTAACTTGCTGATGTTGCTGTCTTGCTTCCACAAAACGGTCGTAGGTCCACGAATCTATCGCCTCAAATCTGTCCAATCTCGTTCCACCACTTTTAATATCATTCTCCCATTGTGAAAGATATTCTTTTCTCTTAAAGCGGCTGCATCCTTTTTTTTGCAATGTCGCCAAAGACCGCGTGGGGTGCGGTTTAGCAATCTTCACGACTTTGACGTTATGGGCGATGGAAATTATTTCACTTTTATTTTTTTTCGGTTCCGGTTCGTACTCGTCTGGAGAAGAATCAAGTTGGGGCACTTCGAACTGTAGTTCTTCGCAATCCTCATGAGCGTGAATTAATTCCTCTTCAATTACGAATTTGTTTTCACCCAAAAGTTGCAATGTATTATTATAAAGTTCTCCCGCCAATAACAAAGCATCGTGAGATATTTCTTCCGAAGGTGTCGATGCAAATAAATTATGTCCCGTCAAGAGCTTTTCATAATAAACTATTGCGTCCTTCAATCGCGATTTTGATTTATCACTGTACATGGATTCTTCAGGAATTTCCTCTCATATTCCAGAAGAGCCCGCAACTTCTTCAGTTGACATTTTTAACTTCGAATTGTAAGAGAACTTTGACATTAAGTAATAAGAAATAGGCACGTCTGTTCACGACGAAATCGAAAAATGAACTGTTGTTCAATTCTCACAGACTCACGCACAGTCCTATGCACAGATGTCCGTTATAATCCTAAGGGGACCCCAGGTCAAAATTCTTCGGACCCTTACAGGGTCATAAAACCAAATAGAACAACGAGCACGAATATTTTTCAGTGAATGAAAAACTTTACGTTCTTGAGCTAAAATAAATTTAAAAAAATAATGTAGGGATGAGAAACGTTTTGAATAATTGTTGGGATAACAACAAAAAAAAAAGAAAAACAAATAAGATCCAACGCAGGAATCGAACGCGAGACCTCCGGCGCAAACGCAGACCGCGCAGACTGAGCCCTAACCGTCTAGGCTAGACGGCGGCTCGACAAGTGCCTCACATTTTAAACTCATAAGGCGCCCAAGAAACTTTGAATCGATTTTTCTTGGAATTTTCCGAGTAGTACGTCCTACTCCTTCAACCACGTGAGGTGCTAAGGGTCCTCTTTCACCACAAAAAAATTCGGCCAAATCCCCGACCCCCGGAAGTGCCGTCTCCTTGTCAGATGATTCCCAAGTGGATGTATTAAATGTGCAAGGTGAAGCCTCCATTGGACATAATATTGAAAATAATGATTGTGAGTATCCGAATAACGGGTGAGGCCATCTGTTGCCACCTTGCATATCTCTGTAATTATTGACGTGAGGGTGGGGCCTAACTGTTGCCACCTTGAATATCTGTGTAATTATTGACGTCACAAAAAAATGTTTGAAACAAAAGTTGTACCGTACGAAAGGGGTCATCAAATGCGACGATTTTTTTTTATCTCGGTGGAGGCGCTGTCGCACAGTAAAGGTCACCTCCACTTTTTTAAATGGGACGGCACATTTTTTTTCACCCATCCTGTAGAGCATCGTAAACTGCATAAAAAAACATTTAGCGGTCAAAGTCATTCAAGGTCATTTAAGATCAAAAAGTGACATGAACTTTATTTTTATGTGAAATTACCTTTAGTCACAGTATGTGAATAAAGGTAATTACGAACGAAAAAACGACCTTCAAAGTCATTTAAGATCAAAAAGTGCCATAAACTTTATTTTTATGTGAAATTACCTTTATTCACAGTAGGTGAATAAAGGTAATTTTACATAAAAATAAAGTTCCTGTCACTTTTTGATCTTAAATGACGAACGACTTTGACCCCTAAATGTTTTTTATGCAGTTTTCGATGCTCTACAAGATAGTTGAAAAAAAATGTACCGCCCTATTAAAAAAAGTGGAGGTGACCTTTACTGTGCGACAGCGCTTCCACTGAGATAAAAAAGAAATGCTCGCATTTGATGACCCCTTTCGTAGGGTACAGCTTTTGTTTCAAACATTTTTTTGTAACGTCGATAATTACAGCGATATTCAAGGTGGCAACAGTTAGTGCCTTACCCTGTATAAAATATACGGATTATATAAAATATAATATAAAATAAAAGAATTATATAATGTCAAATAATATATAAATCATAATGCTAATAATTAAATATGCAAATATGAATATTCTTATTATTATATTTTATATTATTTTTATATATTTTATGTATTATGCATATTATGAATTGCTTTACAGGCGACTCTCGAGCGGATGTACAGCCGTACAGCCAGAAATTCCGTACTCACAATTACGTCGAAATAAAGTTGCCCATGAAGAATTTCACAAAAAGTTTTTGAACAATATGTTTGGTTATACGTGCTCCGTGTGTGATTGATTGCAGTTCCAAAAAGATGTAAAAACATCACGCGCAGAACACGAAGAACGTTTACGTGTAATAATTGAAAATTATAATACGAGTGAGGATATTTTATTGTGCAACACGTGTTACCAAGCAATCGAGAAGAAAGTAATTCCAACAATGTCCAAATACAAGGGTTTCAAATATCAAAAGATGTCTGCGTCTCTACCACCACTGGATTTGATTCCCGAAAGACGTGTCTCTCCGCGAAGTCCTTTCATACAATTCAGACGGTTGCGACACACGTCCATCGACAATACGGAATTTACGGGCAAATTATTGCGGACAATATGGTGTAAAATTTACCTCGCAATATTGATGATGATCATTGCGTAACTGTTCATATCAAGAGAAAGAAAATGCACAGACGAAGCTACTTATAGTGGGACTGGTAAATAAAACAACACTTCGTGCATCGCTTCGGTACTTGCTTCAAACTCCACTTTATGATTTATACGATATTAAAATTCATGAAAGCTTTTTCAATGATGAGCATAATATTGATGAAATTAATGGAGACGAAATAAGTGAACGTATACCGATTGGAGACAGTCTAACGGCACAACAACAGGCTCTGATGTGGAATGATGACGAGTATTTACGGATTGCACCTGGACATAACAACAAAGGAGAGACAGGTCTTTTATGGCTGGAATTCCCTGGCTCTCCCAAAACTGATGAAAAAATCCAAAGAAAGGCAGCGGCATCGATACAAAGGCACAATCTTAGTCCACTGGCAGTACCAATAGATCGGAGAACATCCTCTATACGATTAGTGCCTAATAAAAACAGTGATCGTAAAACGTAATCATTTTCCACTAGTGTCTGCGTGTACGATAACAATGCATAAGTCCCAGGGAGGTACATTTGATGAAATTGTATACGAACAGCTTCTGTACGTCGCACTATCACGAGTAACATCGATTCAAGGATTACATCTCGTTTCGAAAAAAAATGATAGAAATTTTGATCACGGTCGAAGAGCAACAGTATCCAAACTGGAATTGCGAGCTGAATTTCAAAGGCTGAATCTGAATCGACTTGAGACAATTGAGAAATGTTATATGATTCTATAAATACAAGGAAAGGGTTGTCACTGTTTACCTTTAACTGCCAAAGTTTACGAGCTCATTTACAAGATCTTCAATTAGACAAAATAGCATCGTCGTCGAATTTTCTAATTCTCTTTCCGAGACGTGGATGGATGATGACAACATTTTAGATATTCCAAATTTCGATATTGTAGTTCAATATAACAGACCACATATAAATAAGGGCAGGCGGCGTTGCAATCTACCATAATGTAAATAACGGGGCCCGTGTTGTCACCCCACAAATTGATATCAATGCACAACTAGAATCCTTATCGGTTCAGATTTCTAAAGTGAGAGAAATATGTGTTTGTGAAAGCAGATTAGACCATGGTACATCAGTAATTATTGTGGCGATTTACATTTCTCCCAACCAATCGATAGAGACTATTATTGAATTTGTCCACGAGAATTTAATAAAGTAT
The DNA here is from genome assembly GCA_951751655.1 of Ophion costatus. Taxonomy (NCBI): domain Eukaryota; kingdom Metazoa; phylum Arthropoda; class Insecta; order Hymenoptera; family Ichneumonidae; genus Ophion; species Ophion costatus. The sequence goes on along the minus strand of OX632357.1, from coordinate 11,455,241 downwards.
ACGCCACAAGTATCGCGGATTATCAAAAAAGATTATGATAAAATTCCCATGATTTTGAGTGGGGATTTAAATGTGAATTTTTCATCGGATACTCGGCGCTTCGTTTGATTGAGTTCCTTAACACAAAGTTAAATTAAAAAATGTGCAGCATTCGTACTAAATCAACAACGCGATCGAAAATTGTAATTGATACTGTCTTTCAACGATATATTGATTGAATCCAAACTGAAGCAATTTGTATTTTAGTTGCCATAAGCCACTCGTGTCTTTCGTCGAAATAGAAAACATGGAGTCGGAATAATAAAATGTAAAGTAACTTCGAAACTTGGTACAAGTATTTTTATTTATTTTATTTTTTTTTTGTTTTTTCCCCTTAGGTACACACGCTGTTCGCGTTTGTTGCCTATTGTTTCCTCCACTGGTTTTCTTTTTCCACGCTCCTCCTTTTCTTCACTGTTTTGCCCCGCCCCCCCTCCTCCTTGCGGCCGCAGCCGACTTCCCCCTCTGTATCATATTTATCATGACATTTCTGTCATGGGTATAGGGAATATGCGGACAACCTATACCAATACAGCAACTTGGTACCAGTATTATAATGAATAAACCCTGTAATTATCTCACTCCTGATACTGCATTCATCTCATTCTCTCGCTGTTTAGATTTCGGAAAGTTTCACTTCTACTGCGTGTGAACTGCACACTTTTTTTTTAATAGGGTTGCCAACACTACCGCACGAATGGTGACAAATAAAAATCTTGCCTTCATTTTGGGACACCCTTTACTAGCGAACTGTTAAGTTGGAGCTCTCAGCCGTTTTCGAAAAGAATCAATAGTGAAGTTTTACGACTTACACACGTATTCATAATCGTTCCTTAAGAAATAAGGATTCCTTGTTCTTTGTGCAGAACAAAGAACAAGGAATCCTTATTCCTCAAGGAACGACTATGAATACAGGTGTTTGAGATATATCGGTGCATTGTTATGATAGATACGAGCTTCCAGTGACGAAGCGGCATCCGCTGCGTCATTTGCTCGTAATCGCGAGATTGGCGGATCGCGTCTCGCTTAGGCGACTTTTTCAAGGGGGGGGGGGGGGGGGGGGTTAGATACCTTTGAGCAATGACAAAATGGCCGATTTTCGTCATGTTTTTTTTTTTAAGGAAAGATTTTGTCACTACTTTTGAGACTTGGAGTATGTTTTATTACTACTTCTGTCTGTTACGTGGTTAAAAAAAAGAAATAATTTTTTTCAAATGGCAAGGTCTACTAAACGACTTGCGGCGGATGTTGCCAGACGGCGTGACACGTAGCGTCGGCGGGATTAATGTGAAAAAAACCAACGCAGATTATTGTTTTTTTAACGCTCATACGCAGAATATGAACCAATAAAAAGTGAGAAATGTTGAAAAACGATAAAATGGCACGCTTTGAAACAAAAATATTGAATTTTCCGAAAAATTGCTGCATTTCGCGAAAAAAATACTTCCTTTTTCATTTTCAAAATCATTTAGGGTTGTTTATGTTTTACACGCAATAAGGTTAGAAAGATTTATACCAAATTTCATCGGAATCGGTCGAATAGCTTTTCGGCTATACGTCAGATCCGTTTTGAAAATGCGGTTTAGAAGATGATCGTGCCACACCTCCGCCGTTCTTAAAGATTAATTTAAAGAATACCATGTAACTTTTATAAAAAATCATAAAAATCGGCAAATTTTGGCTTCGCCCAAGGTATGGACTCGCCCATTTAAAAAAAAAAAATGTTTAGCTTCTGAAATGTCTGATGTAAATTTTATATCGAATAATGAAAAATTACGTACATTTGCATTGGAAGGCACGACGCAGGTTCCTCATGTCTACAGCTATTTTTATTATAAGTGAAATTCAAAAGTACATCTCTCATACATCAAGCAGTTTCAATGTACAGTAGAATGCCGATTATTCGAACTAATTGAGACCAGGCGCAGATCGGATAATTCATTTTATGCCAAAACAAAAGTAGCGTTACGCAGGCCCTAGACCTTTAATTGTGCAATAATACAAAACAACGCCTTGACGCCAAACGATCAATTATTATTCACGCAATAACTTGGACGGCTCATACGCGTGTATGTTTTCGCGTGAGCAACACATCTCCCTAGAGTAATATGGTGCAATAATACTTGAACTTGATGAAACTTTGGTTCGCAATCATTGCGCACTCTTCACAATGTCTTAGCCCTAAACGGCCAAAAACATTGTGCAATTCGTAATATTGTGTAACATAATTGTGATTGCCGTTTAGGGGGCCCGCTTAAATCTATAATCACAGTTTTATCTATGCGTATTTGCACTAATAAACGTACTTCTATTATATAAACACTGATAAGTAACGAATGTTATATATGAAAAATGTCGGCCGCCGCGCGCTCGCGAGTGTTCATACCTATGAGTTGAGATGCTCGAGGCTACAGAACACCGCCCCGGTCAATCATGCAGGATTCTTCCGTACTGCGCTTACGCTTACATTTCTCGCCTTGATGCTTGATGTAATATTTATTGTTCGATCTTATCCGCCGTATGAACAGATAAATCGTAAATGATAACGGAGCTCGCTACATCAACATTGACATTTAAGAAAGAACATCTCATTCATTGGGGAATCGAGGCATGCGGGTTTGAACAAACTTGACGATATTGCCGCGGACAACTATAATGGCGTTAAATCAAACCGTTTTTCATCGCATTTTTCAAATCAAATACGCACAGTTAGTTACCCGAGTAGTCTCAGCAGTCGCGGGTGTAGCCAGAACGGGGCACGAGTGGGCACACCCCTCCTCCTCCTCCCTCCCCCCTAGCGATCAAGGTGCCCCGCAGACAAAAATCGATCCAAAATAATTAAACTCAAACGATCGATTAATTGTATTTCTTTCACCCGAGCAAGCATAAAAGTATTATTTAATGAAACTTGAACTATTTCAGAAGAATATACTTACAGATCATCATTTATTATCGATTAATAGATAAAATTATTGTAAATTCCAAACACCGATTTGACAACTTAACAAAAGCTCATGCAGTTGACACACTTTTTAAATTGTATATGAAGAACGGAAAGGATTTGATCGGTAATTATTAGAAAATCTTAATACTCGATACGTTACGCCTCAGAAGCTAAAGCGATGGCCATGAAAAACATACTTTTGTTAAAAATTGATGAAATAACTGCCGGAAGAAAGCTTATTGAAAAAAGAAGTACCGCGTGCTCCAACCTATCTAAACTTTATTCAAGCAGCAATAGTACTCTCCCAGTGAGCTCTGCTGGATGTACGGGGAATTTTTTTCTGCCACATTTTTTTCTGCACGAAGAATTCTCTCATATGCCACAACTGAACACGAACACCATTGTTAAAACGAATTCCAATTTAAACCGTGTTGGGCCGATTTTATTTAACTTCAGCTTTACCACTGAAAGTATGCAGTTTAAAGACTGGTATAACTGGAGCGCCGTAATCGCCGTCCCTCCGTGTTCAGTACCATCGAGGTGATTTGTGACATATATATTATATCCACGGATTAAAACAAAAAGTTTTGGCGGTAAAATGTGTTTCGGCGATCAGCACGATGCCTACCATGTTTGTGTGTAGAAATGTAGCTAATTCTTGTCGATGTTGTACAAGTCCGTTGGCATTCCATAAGGCTATTCGATAGGATTGATTCTCTTTTCCGGAAACTTGGTTAATACTGTGGTCAGTAGTTTTAGCAGTGTGTTGAGTAGCTCACTTTGTTGCATTAAGACTGCTTTAAATTCTATAAATGATTTCTGCGCTGGTCTGGTTTTGAGTTTAAATTTGCGCTTGTAGCTTGGGCACAGCTTTGATCATTTCCTGTAATTGGCAGATTATATGAGAGGGTTCTATTAGTCTGTCTTTCTTCGATTGTTTTTTCGTATGACGTCTGTGGTCTAGGCCAGTGGGGTTTTTATGTGCTTAAAAATATTTTTTGTAATATATCTTGGTAGATTATACAGCCTTTATAGTTAGCTGGGTGGTCTCCGTCACGTAAGGCGCACTTGGCTGGGATATCTCTATTTGTCGTGCAACTAAATGTGCTGTGGTTGTCCCCACATTTAACGAACGTGAAAGGTCTGCGACAGTAGGTCTTGGTGTGTCCATACATTTGGCATCTAATACATTGAACGATTGTTTTGTTTTGCCTCGGTGGCTCGATTTGAACTTTAGCATTCAATAATAAATCTAGTTTGTATATGTCTTTGTTATTTGTATTGGGTTCCAAATCCACGAAGAATAGTGGTGATAGTGGCACTTTAGTTTTCCCATGCCGTATATTTGTAACGTTACGTATCTGGTGTCCGCGTTGCTCATTCGCACTTTTAATTTCTTCGAGAAGGGTGGATGAATGAAGCGATCTGATAACAGCTCTGTAAGCACGCTGTTGTTTCAACTGATAAGTATGATATGAAGCCCCTACTTTATCTAGTTTACGTGTAATTTTTGTGAATGTCTCTACATTTCTGGTCATTATTTTTATTTGGCCACTATTATCAATAGTTTTGTGGGTGTAGTCGCCGTTTTTCACTTCGGTTTGGATTAATGCCGAGAATTCAGTGATAGAATTAACACCGGGTATGAAAATAGGAGGCGGTTTAGGTTCACTGGTATTCCCGTTTGCCTGGTCATTGTGTATGTTTATATTACGGTCGTGGATTGTTGGATCTCGCTTGTGGCTGAGCACGGAGAATCTGTTTTTATCGGAAATGTTTGCTGGAGTTTTTCCATCGCTGTCGGAGTCACTGTCACGTATTCTTGCACGTTTTTTTCTATGTACTATTTGCCATGATGGCAGTTGGATAGGCTGACTTTTAAGAGTTGGATTTCGAGTGATGACGATGGGAGGAATTGTACCTCTCCCAGCAACGCACACTTTACTGGGACCTGCATCCGTGCTACAAAGCGCGTTGTTTATCGACTCCATCTCTATATCAGGGTTGTCATCCATGGGCTCCGCGTTTTGGTCTCTCATAATGATGAGGCCCGAGGGGCGCTGAGACACTATGTTTCACGAGTACAATACTAGTTGTGATAAGAGTCACTGTTTACAAGCCCAAACTCGCTCACGCTTCCGTATACGACCGTCTCCGTTGACGGCTCGGGAGAGCCTACGGCAAAGGAAAATTTCCCTTTTTTTAAATCGCATCATCGCCATTCCACTATTAATGGAATATGCCTCACATAGCTCGCCACGATTAGCAGAAAAAGTGAAAATCAACTTCATATCGACATACATTAAAACTGCAAGTAGTGCCTCGTCCGTGATATGTTTATTTTCGGAAGATTTTTTACGAAAATTTTCATTTTTTTAACTAGTATTAACTAAACCACAGGTATAACAATCGTAATTTGGAAAAAGATTGTCTTTGATTAATTTTTTAACCAAGATCGACTAACACAGTGGGAAGAATCGTACTTTGAAAGATTGTCGGTCTGTCTGTCTGTCTGTATGTCGTCAGCACGTTTGCTCGTGATAACTCAAAATCTTCACAGTGTCTTATGTAGGATTGTCCACAAGCCCTTCGAAAGAAAACGTGAAATGGAGAGGGCAGATTTGCCATTGATAGGATTTCGACGCGAGTAAAGCCAACGGCAAGGTCAACTTTCCGAATAAACATATAACGTAGTTTTCAATCCTCATTTGATTGATATAGAGGCTAAATCAACGAACGCGGCCGGTCGAACTACCTATATAACTACCTATTATCTACTACTTGCAACACTACAAATCTTCAATCGCTTTGCCTTTCTTTTACTTATTGTTCACTGGTATGTGGGTTCAAGCGCAATGCGTTAAAAGGGTCATTTGTAGATTACCAAGGATGTATGCGCATTTGTAATATTTCACCTGTACTATTCTATTGAAAATTTGAATACGATGAGTATTTGTATAACCAGCAACTGTCGTCAACAACTGCACCCATATGAAACCTGCGTTTTGTTGAACTGGAAATGTACGTAATTTTCCATTGATCCGTACAAAACTAATATTTCCGAATAAAGGGGGAAAACCCCATTTTAATATTTAAAAGGATCACCCAATCGTGCCTCGATCTACCCACATACTGTATTGTATGGAAGAAGTCGGCATCTACGATAAAATCGAAAACGCGTTTTCGGTACCGTTTGAATCAGTACAAAATTTCCCATCATTTTCTATAGTAAGAGTACGCACTTGAATTCGCGTCACCGCGCGCGCCATAAGGGAGATGTGGCGACAGTTGACAAAACAGTCACGGTCACGGTCTTATATACAGGTCTGGAAACTCCATCGGATGAGGAGGGTCGCTTACTGACGAAATTTTTGTAATACACTGGCCGCTAGGGGGGCGCTGCTATCTTAAAAGAGTTGGCGGCGAAGTGCGGTACGGGGGCAGACGGAGGTATTGAAAAAGACAGAGCTAATCACCGCAATACTCTACATCAGCCTGTGTCCGTAACACCTCATTTCAATTATTGGTTCCGCAGTATATATATATATATATATATTTATGGTATATCTACCAATATAGCTAATTATAATGGATAAAATTAAGCGGTGAACCAACCCAACAAGCCGCCAAATCTAATTCAACCCCAAGCGTGGCTATAACTTAAATGTTAGAAAACTGTCTTATTCATGCAATAATAATCGTGGTCGCACGGATAGGGTGCCGAGCTACCGTTTTGAAGGAGCCGAGTTAGATCCCCGAAGAGTGGGCTTGTGTAGAAAAATTATTTTTGGTGGTTACCTTCAACTGGGGGCAAGATTGCAGCGCCGCGTAGTGTCAGCCTACCCCTACCATGCGAATTCTGGCAGAGTTTCCAGACCTGGATGTAAGACCGTGGTTATGCCTATAGGTTTGTTTGTTCGCGCTAGCTACACTTTCTACACTTTGACCAGATACAGTAATAGAAAGTCCACTGGAGGTGTAAGAAGTGTAGAAAAGTGTAGCTAAAGCGAACAGACCCTATGTTTTCGAAAAAGGCTGAGAGCACGGTTTTACTTACAGGTCTGGAAACGACCGTGGTGAGGGTAGGCACTGTTAACGAATTCACGTTTGTTTCCAATTTCCGACACTACGTGGCATTGCTATCGGCGAGTACGTGTGCGACAAGGGCAGAACAGCTTCCGTCCGTCTCTCTCGCTCTTCTCGATGATCCGAAATGCACATAACCTTTTTTGTGGGGGCGAAGGTGGAATAGAGGTAGATGAGAAATAATTGTGGAATAAGGATAGGGGATTGTGGAAATGGGGCTTGTAAAAAGGGGGAAGATCCTGTATGGCTGGAAGACCAATATAAATTTTTTTTTTTAATACCTACCTTTTTCGAGTGAAATGGATTTTTATTCGAATTTTATTCAGAGTTTCTTTCGATGACAAAAGGAAAAAAATTCGCAACACATGGAATGTTGAATATACAATTACCTCTCGCACACAAACTGTGATTGTTTCAATCCGGGAATTACCGCAAGCCACTTTCGAAATTGTTCGACATCTCTTGGTACTCGAAAAGTCGAAGAATTATTATTCGACGTCCGGCACCCGGTGTGACACGTGCGTACCGCACACACCTTCGGCATGTCCATGAATTTTCAGTAATACCCTGAAACAACGGTCCACCTTCGCCAGCTTTATGAATATTTTTCAACCTACAAATGCGCATTGACGCGAACAGAGGTTATCGAGAACGTTGTAATAAAAAGTGGAGTAATAAATGGCACGGGGCACGGTTTAAGACAAGGCAAGGGGCGGAGGGAGAGATCACAGAAGGCCGTGGGTGGGAGGTACTCGCCGATAGTAGCGACGGCGGTGGCGGCAAGCGGAATGAAAGGTGAAGCTCGTAACGCTGCCTCACGACTCCAATGAAATCTGGCTTCGTTTCCAGACCTGTATGTAAGACCGTGATCCAGATTTAACTCCCGGAATAATTTCTAGTAAATGATATTGAGAAGGGTCGAGAGCATTTGACAAAGTTTTCACAAGTGCCACTACAGCGTTTTCGAGAGAAAAAAAACTGAATCCTAAGCAATTCAGAACAGTTTTTTAAATGAAAAATCAATAATTCAGCCGCAGCTGATATTTTTTGCTGATATTTTCACTGCATTTATTGATATAAAATTTTATCGATATACAATTTGTTCATGAGAACCTGTGCTAAATTGTCTACTTTTCTCATTTTCAAAAAAAAAACGGTGATCACTGAAGTAGTAAAATTTTCCGAAACTTTGCCGTTTGACTTTTATTGGACGAAATACGTTTAAAAAGTAAGTATCTTTTAATATTCATGGGTGCAACGCTCCGATATTTTTGTCGATAAACGCTCAATGAATCATAATCAGTAAGCACTCATCAATATAATTCGATACTCAATTATTTTTGTTACTTACTCGCAAAATTCTTGATTAGGTCCCGTTCCAGTTACAAAATCCACGTTTTAAGAAATCGCCATGTATGATCCGTTTCAACATATCACCTACGCTGCTACATTGCTTCGAATGGGCAATGAGGTATGACATTTTATTTTCGTTGAAAATGAAATGTCCATTATCACGTGTCGCTAATTGTTGAATTAAGTTTTTAAAATTATATTTATGATAATTATGAAATTCATTTTTCTATTATGTATGCGATACTATGCTTTATTTTGTTTGTTCTACTATAGACCCGGCCTTTGAATTTTAGGTAAAGACTCAACTACAAGCACAGTCAGCCGAATCTATTTCCGTTGGTTTTCAACACAAGCACGTTGGAACAATTTCGGCATTTCGAGAATTATGGAAGGAGGGCAGCATTCCTGCGTTATTTCGAGGTTGGCAAGCCGCCATACCGCGATTATTCATCGGTGGTTCAACCCAGCTGACGACGTTTTCATTGGCATCCGATTGGCTCAAATCATTGGATGTGAGTTTGTTCCTTTCGTTGTTTAAAAAAAAAGAAAAAAAAAGAAAAAAGAAAAATATCTATGTACAAAGTGTTCCGGCTCAAATGCAACCTCCAAATAAGTCCTCCCATAAGTATGTTTTTCAACGATTTCTTTTTCGCTTGTTTCAAATAATCGTATGAAAAAATCTATCAAGTTGCAAGTGAAACTTTCGATGGAGATGATAGAAAAAAATGTACGTTCAACACGCCAACGAACTATAACTACTGTCCATTATTTGGAATCGGTACATGTAGGTTTCATTTTCCTCGGGGATTGCTGCTTTCAAAGCAAACCTAACAGCGGGGAACCTCTGTAGCATAAAAAACCATGGAAATGATCCTATTTCGAAAGTTGTTCAATTCCAACCAACGTGGCTTAGTCGATTAAGCAGTTGCCAGGTTGGGGTGGTCACACGTGTCCGCTTGTATTATTACCTGATCGTTCCGTCCAAAAAAGAGTTGCTACAAGTATCCTAAATTTCGGTTGTTCAGAACGTAGTTTTGTTTGCCCAGAATCTGCATTGTTTTAATGTCTTGTGTCATAACAACCACGATGAATTCCGATAGAAGTACATGGCGGTTACGGGCGGTTCGAAGCAGTTGGTCACAAGCAATACATACCTTTATGGGGTTGATCGGTATTCCGTCGCTATACTCGTAATTTCCGACGATACATGGGTTGGGTAATTTCCATGCATTCGTTAGACAGAAAAATATGTAAAAGTGTCACGACTTGGGCGCTTTTCATGCTAGATAGGTAGATTTTTTGCGTCCTATTTGTTTCCACATCGACTGCCTTTTGGGTTAATGAAACCTCTATCTTCGAATTCAACGGACACATACGAGGCGCTACTATATGGCCAGAAACCAAACGAAGTATTTTATTCTACAGATTTTTCCGAGCATACAGCGCGACGGTGTGACTTTGGCGCTGCAGGCCATACAAAAGAGCAGACATCGCGGGCGAAGACGCGGCGATCTTTGTATGAAAGTACAATGAAGAAGACCGTCGCGTCTTTGCCGGTTCACAAAAATTCGTTTTCCAAATTTGCCGACCAATTCATTTTACGTAGTAGACATTCAGGACAATTTTTGTTTAACTTTTTGCAATACTTTTCGATCGACTTTGCTGTGCGAAAATAAGGTATAATCGGGTAGAACGAAATCGGCAAAAGTCTAATGCTAGGCCACGGCCGTGTTGGAATTTATGCGTGCGGCCCCACACTGTGCGGTTCTACCGGAGCATTTTTGAGCGGTCTATATTGTATGCATAGGCTTAAAAGACTTATATTTCACTACATATAGATTCGTCAAGAACGCTCTGGTAGACCGCCGCATAGTGTGGCCGCCGGCGGGGGGGGGGGGACTAAGACTTCCGACTGGTCTGTTTTTCTTGACATAGGATGACCCAGGTTCAAACCTGCAATATGCAACTTCACTACTCATCCTGTCCTACGCTGTTCCATCAACAATCACACATTTCAACAGAATACATTAATTGCCATAATTACTGCACGGGGAGGCACCAGTTTCGACTCAATATGCCGCGATAGCCGCAACCCTTGATTCTGCGTTGTTCACGTGCGCTGGACAACTTTTGATAAGTTGAAGAGACCTCAGGGGCAATGGCACGATTTAAAAACAAATCTCCACCGATGTTCCTCGGTGAAACTGTAATAACCGTGTGTAGAATATTTGTTGTTATACGACTTCTATTTCGCGACTTATTTGTGGTGTGCATTTAACATGGTACCTATATGCATAACATAGAACTTACGATGTACAATTTTCGTTCCATTTTTTGTTAGTTTTTTTTGTTTTTTTTTCCCACGACTTTTGACGAATTTTCACAGGGATCACAAGGACTATGATTAATATGACTCGAAGCTTCCTCTGATTCCAAGCTGCAGTAAAAAATGGTCAATTTTGCGCAAATTCGTTTGTCCATTATTACATTTGATAAACATCGTTCGGATTTTAGCCTTGTTTGTGTGCATAAAATATACTGTAAAGTATTCTTTAAAAGGAAAGTTTACTAATGGTATTGAAAATGGGTACAGCAAACAATGATGCGTAGTTTTCATGCCAAAACGGAAGTGTAGGGCTGAACGCGTTATCGACAGATTGTCTTTTAAATTTTCCATGCCCCGCAATCGTGGAGCCCCACACACGATGAGATGTTATTGACGAAGATTCTCAATGTATCGTAATGTTTCAGCACTGCGTGGCATGAACAAAGTTTCTACTGCAGAAGCGCTCTTGCTTTTATACAAAACAATAAACAATTGTGTCCAACTATCCGACAAACTATTCTGTTGATAACAGCCCGAATGGTAAATAATAAACTAGAATGTTTACATGTTGCTACAGGCGTTTCCGGATGAACCGATTACACGAACATTCGTGGCTGCTTTAATTGCGGGCAATTGTGTAGCTGTGACTATGCAACCGTTTGACGTTGTTGCAACGAGATTGTACAATCAAGGTGACACTTTCAACGTATTATTTAAATTGAAATTTAAAAAACACGTTCCGTGTAAAAGTTGATGATAAAATGTAATATTTTGCACCGAAAATGCACAGGTACGGATGCAAATGGAAGAGGCCTGCTCTATCGTGGAGTTTTCGACGCGTTGATAAAAATTGCGAGCATAGAAGGTATAATGGGTCTCTACAAAGGAGTATTTCCAACGTGGATAAGGATAGCACCGCACACCGTATTATGCCTAGTTTTTTACGAAAAAATAGATCAATTGACCCCAAAATTATGGAGGTGAGCTACAGAAAATGCGTAGACAATAAGAAAATCGTGCTCGAGCATATCGCGCGTACGGCATCGCTCACAGTGATACAATACATATATACAGAAACGAATGTGTACACACGAGGGTGCGCCCACGCGGACCTACTTGCGTAAACGGTCACGTGCCTGCGCTTACATACATGCATCTAGTTTTGTTGATTAACAAAACGTATGATTTATTTGAAAAATACGAATATTTTTATGCGAATATAAGGTATTGAAATGGCCGCCTCGTCCCGGTTTGCAAACGTTCGCTTCGTTTGACGAAATTTTCAGTAACATTTTGGCATAATTGCGGATTAGTTTCATGAATGGTGCGCATCCAATTGCTTCCTTGAGCTCCGGAGTAGTATGCGGATCATTCGCATACACTTTTGCTTCCGCAGTAAGCCCCCCAAAGAAGGATGTCCAATGGCGTAAAATCGCACGATTTTCGTGACCAATCCAGATAGATCGCAGCGTTGCTAGATAACACAACCGTGAAACTTTGTTTGCAATAACTATGTAATAGCAATTATGCAGCAAATAACAATTTATATGCATTGTTCGATCGTGTAGATTCTCCATGACTATGAACCTCGATACGTCCTGGCGACGCTACGGAGTTGTCAAAGATTAGTACTCTATGCGCTCGCCAGAAAACAAAAAATGCCGCGCAATGTAAAACCTCAGGTCATTTTGAGACGCCGTCTTTAGCTTACTTTAGATGTGTAGTGACAAGCGCATTGACATTTGACCTACGAATACGCAAGAAAAAACATTTTCCCCATTGCGCAATTAGCGGGTTAATCAAATGAGTCGTACGTACGATTGTACAAATGTTTTTCATCGACTGTGACGGATTTTCCTCCGGATCTCTTGATTGCTGGGAAATATCGCGTCACCTTCGGCTGTCCACCTTTACCAGTGCACCCGCTGGGTGCACACTGGATGGGCGCCAGTTAAGTTTTTTAAATCGCATTAGCTACCGGTACGTCCTAGGGGATGCTTGGATCTATGTTCGACCCGTCCTCCTCCTGCTCCTCCTTCCCCCGCCATCAAACGACACAAACGGACGTGTTTGAAAATTAAGTGGAAACAAAAGGCGCGCGCGCGCGCTCTAGTAATGAAAGGAGCGACTTTTTGGGGCTCGCGGAATCGGCGAAATCGGCCAAACCGGCGAAACCGCAACTGGGTGCACGAATAAGTGCAAACGGTTGCGGCAATGTACGGCCACTCGCAGGCTGCAAGTTGTGATAGAGAGGGCCGGGATCGCATATCGATAGAGTATGTACAGTAACGGAACCATATACGGCTAGCAAAACGGATCGGTTTGTGAGGTAAATGTCCCAATTATTGAACAGCTAAGGATCGGGGGGATTGAATTCGGTGAGAAAAAATATTAAATAAAGAAAAAAAACCATCGCTTTCATGTTCAAATGATACTTTGATATTTTTACTTTCGAAAAATCACCCTTTAAATTATTTTTAAATGATTTCAAATGAAAAAAAAAAGAATAACAATGTGAAGCATGAAGCATGCAAATGTCCCAATTATTGAACACTGGAACTGCCTATGTCCCTAATATTGGACAGGCATGCCCCAGTTATTGAACACTCTCGAGAATTCTTTTTCCGTTCTGGAAATATTATTTTGGGTACAATATTAAGAAATAAAAGCAAAATCAAACACTTAAATAATCTTTTATTAATCATGTAAAAATACAAAAAGATATATTTAGTCCCTTTTGACAGCTTTTTGGTTCATTCGCCTTTGGTTTATTTTTGCTTTTCAACTCGAACTTTATTTTATTTTTATTTTCAGCTTCCTCGTTTTTATGTTCTGTTTTTGTTTGATTTTGTCGCAGCTTTCTTGTTTTTCGACTCCAGCTTTATTTTCTTTTTCTTTACCGCTCTGCATATAGTGCGGTTTTTACAACTTCCGTACTATATGCAGAGCCACGTCTTTTTGTCGCCATGTTTATCCCGTTTTATTGAGAAAATTTTGTCCCTGAAACATCGGAGAGCAAAAAATATTGAACATTACATTCGTATTTTTAGGTTACATTTAGGTTATATTCTCTTTTTACTTTTCTTTCTATGTTTATTGCACGAAAATACAAATAAAAAATATATTTGACGATCTTAGAGTTATTATTAAAAGAATAAAGGTAAGTTTATTCAGGAACTTACAGTTTTTGTTTGAATAAATCCGATTCACACGATCTGTCACACGTTAACTGTCTCGATTTTTTTATGGGTTTAATGACGCCATCTTGGAGAATTCGACTGTTCAATAATTGGGACACACGGCATTTTCTATGTCCCAATGATCGAACACCGTATTCTTTAACAAATAATATATTAAAATTTTTTTTTTTATTGTTATTTGTGCGAAATTTTTTGAGGAACCTGAAACGCCTTTACTTTTTGAGATGTGACAGTTTTTGAATTTTTTATGCCCTTACGCATGAAGCGGCGCGTCTTAGCAAAAACGATTAGCAGTTACCACGAGACGTCAAATCGGGTCACCGTTGCTGATTAAATAATTTTTTTCTCTATTAATTAAAACTTTTTTGCACAAGTAAGGTGACATTTCGATAGCTAAAAGTTCCATCTATGTAATGAAATTTTTATAAATAAGTAAATACATGCAGGTGAATGAGAAATAATGAAAATACAAGATAGTGTTCAATAATTGGAACCCGTTCAATAATTGGGACATTTACTTTACTCTAATATTGCGCGAACTGTAAAAATTATAAAACCACCGAAATATGATGATGATGATGATGATGATGATGATGATGAGGATGACGATGACGATGACGATGACGATGACGATGACGATGACGATGACGATGACGATGACGATGACGATGACGATGACGATGACGATGACGATGACGATGACGATGACGATGACGATGACGATGACGATGACGATGACGATGACGATGACGATGACGATGACGATGACGATGACGATGACGATGACGATGATGATGATGATGATGATGATGATGACGATGATGATGATGATGATGATGATGATGATGATGATGATGATGATTTGCCGAAACTGCACAGCTAATATCCTGCGGTGTAAACGCGACTAGAGAAATGTTGGCAAAGTTTTTCTTTCTTTGGGTAAAGCTCCGTTCGAGGTGAAATTTTGCACGGAATCTTCTTTTTACTGTTATAAGACAACCCGTAAAGGGATTTTCAGCGACTCGCACAGTACTTTTCGGCATATACAATTTCAAAAATTATTTTACCGCGCGCCGACTATATCTATATCTGCTACCCCCCCCCCCCTTTTCTGCCTATATCTATGTGTGTTATAGCGCTCACCGCTTTGTGCCGATCTTCGTCTAACTTTCGCGATAGCTCGCCTCCTGCGCCCCGTCATCGCTATGCGGCCGGCACGAAGCCTTGCCTAGGAGGTTCGCTGCTTGCTATATAATGCTCATGTTTTTCTTTGTGCTGGCTGCGGACATTCTGAGAACTCTTTCGTTTTCCACCATGGACGACGCAGGTACAATTTGTACAAACTATTTGCGATCTTAAGGGGCTATATACCAGTGTGAACGCTGAAAATTTCGACGATTTTCGTGAATTTTTTGGGAGAAAAGTACTCGAACAAAATTTGTTCGGATAATTAAGAATATATTTGGCTATATTTGACCTATATTGCATAATTTTTTCATAGAAAAACATTGAGATCCAAGCGGGACGTATGCTTAAAAAAGTTCCTCCACTGTTGACATGATTCCGGCCGATTGACTAGCTGAAACCGAAAAAGGAAAAAATTTCCTTAAACTGGAATGTATTTCCTGCCCAATGGCGTAGGATTGTGCAAAAAAAATCTCACAAAATGGCGTATTTATGGAGAGAGAAAAAAAACGTCTCTTTGGGTTGCCTATAAAATGGTCGTTTTTTTCAATGCCATATCGTCAATTTTCATCCAATCAAAAATATCCCACGTCATTGTACAGTAAATATATATTCAAGAGTACTCAGTTCGAATTTCAAGTCAATCGGATAATTGCTCTTTGAGTTACAATGTCGGCAAATTTGAAAAATCTCATTTCGAGACAAACGCCTTTAAAGATTCAACTATCGCATATTATACCTGCGAGCGGTTGCTCTTTAGAAAGCTGCCATTTGGGGAGTATTAGAGATACGACCTTGAAATTTTTACAGGATATTCTTGAAAGTATAAACTGTCGAAAAAGGCAAAAAAACGAATTTTATTTTAAGTGTCACACTGCTATAGCACCTTAGCCGACCATGTCGGAACTCTTCAATGGCTGCGAGATATAGGCCTAATACCTAATTAAAGTACAAAAAAAGAAGAAAAATGAATCATTAAAAAAAAACAAAAACTTTTGAAGTACAAAAAAATTTATACCATTTAAAAAATTCAAAAACATTTCCAACTATAAAAAACGAAAAAACGTTAACCATAAAATAAGGGAAAAATTATCGACGATTGGGGTGTACATAACGGGTCTCTGCCCAAACAAACAGTGGGTTCGTTTATTTGGGTCTGTTTGGTTAGGTTTGTTTATTTAGGGTCCAAAGATAATTTTAAAAGTCGGATTTTCTCGGTGTCCCGCGTTAGGTTGACCTATTGAAAAACCCAACAACATTTTCAACTATACAGACAAACCAACGAAAAATTAATAATACTATTTTGTGAAGCCGAAACAAGCTCAACTGTTGCATATACCCCACGATTTTACACGCACACCTGAGGTGCCCCGTACACAAGTATTTCCCGCATCTCACGATTTGGCGCGCACACCCGAGTTGTCCCGCCCCCACACGGTCACTGTTCCATGCACCTCACGATTTCACGCGCACACCCGAGGTGCCCAGTGCCCACACGAGATTAGACGTACCGCACAGTTCTATAGCATCAACGCCAGGGTGGCCCAATCTTGGGCTCTATTTTTTTCCTTTTCCTCACCGTCCAGCTATCGTTTTTTGAGAAACAAAAAATTAAATTTTCATTAAAAACCGATTTTTTAAGTTTTTCGCCCGTCCCTTTATCTCATCCATGAATTTTACGCTTTATCATTTTTTAATTAACCGCCCGTAAGCTCCAGCCGGGAGGTAAATATTTAGTGGTCGCTCAAGAGCTTCGAAGTTTCCAATTTTCGCCAATTTTTTTACTCCTCAATTTCATTTTCACAAATAAATTTGACGCTCTGTAAAATTTCCAAAGCAATTAATCCTTTTTTCTTTAGAGGCAAATTTTGCAAAATTCCCCTCCAACTTCTAACCCAAGAATAACAATCTTTGTTCTCGTGTGATAATTCTTTAAATCTGTTGACGGTAAACAAAATTATACGTCGTTTTATCCGGAAAAACTCAAATGCCAGCTGCGTTTTCCGCGCATCGTAATGCGTCCCGCAGTTGGTGTAGTTATATATATATATATATATATATATATATATATATATATATATATATATATATATAGTCAAACTGCGGATCAATCGTAGCTGATGTACTCTGTGCGACCAGCGATGTCATGCAATACATCAATACATAGTAACGTACATATCATTTAATTGCTGTTTGTTACAAATTATTATAATAAATTATCGCGAAAATGTAACAATTCGCTGTGTATTGAAGCGTAAAATGCACGAGTGAGAGAAGAGGATGAAAAAAAATCGATTCTTTTTCTCATGAAAATTTGGATTTTTGAGCGGCTTGAGTGACCTCTTAATATTTTTCGACTGCTCGAAACCTCCACAATTGTTTTTTTTTCTTTTAAGACGATACTTAATTGGATGGTGAGAAAAGGAAAAATAATAGAGCTCAAAATTGTGGCACCCTAAAGCGTTCATTAGGGTGCCACAATTCTGAGCTCTATGATTTTTGTCCTTTTCTCACAATCTCCATACATACACCGTAAACGCATTGTCTGCACATCGATGCATGCTCCATCGAAAATGAAAATAAAAATTGTGCTTTTTACACCGACTTCGAAAAACGACAGCAGACGGCAACGCGAAAGAGGGGCAGCGGGGGGAGGTTACCGTGAGGACTAAGCGAATAAACCGAACAAAACGGAGAACGCGATAACGTGTAAGTGATCCGCTGTATAAGGGCAACTTGCGTTATCGTTAGCTAGCGATAGCCAATAAGAGGCTTCCTTTCTTTTGTAATCAAGCATGCGATTGGCTGTAGCTATCTAAAGATAGCGAAAATTGTCACTACCGAGTTCCAGAATAGGCCTACATCACGGAAACGTAGCAGATACGTATATACTCGAGTCTGGCGTTAAAATAAATAACTTAAAAATTCAACAACTCGAAAACTTGCTAGTCTCGGAAAATTCCTTTAAGGCTCGTAATCGAATATTAAACGGAGGGTCTGTCCAAATCTTCAGCTTGATCGGAGGGCGGGTCGGTCGGAACACCTTATCCTTTTGTTTTTATCTAATACGCCCGCGATAGGACAGACCCGACTAAACTCACAAAGACCGTACGCGAGAAGACCACGGGCGCGTGAACGAGAGGGTGAGACATGATTAGTATCGATGGTAGATATAGGTGAGCGCGGACCGGTGGACGCGAATGAACGAACGCGAGCAGCGAGTAAAGTTATGAATCGAATTGTCCCTTTGACACTTGTTTCGGAATGATACAACTGGTGGCATGAAGAAAAACGTATCCTATTCTGGTGCCGGACCACGAAAATCGAATTCAGCTAACCCAAGCTGACTCATTTCTCTCTTTTTCCCGTTTATCCCTCTCTAACCTCACTTCAATTCCCGCCATTTTAACACGCGCCTGTCTCATCCGCGTGGCGAGACATGGCCTTTTCTTCGCAGGCCCGGGGGGCTATCCCTCCGGACAAAGAGGACGATGAGGATTCTGAAATGTTCGATGACCCAGAGTTCATCGCATCGCAAGTAGAAAATATGCGTAGAGAATCCTTCCCGGACTCCCGTAAGCGTTCGCTCGAGCAGACCGAGGACAACTTGGTGATGAAAAACAACAAACCCAGATTCTTGTCATCTACGGACGTAAGCTCAGTCACCCAGCCAAAACCAAACGATAATGCGAAAAGAGTACCGGACCAACTTCCCAAAAACCGTTACAACGACACCGCTACAGCTCCTTTCGTCGTACTAATCCAACATAAATTGGTTGAACCAACGACCCCTCGCATGAATGCTATCAAGATAGGTAGAATACTCCTTCGAAGGTACACATCGAGACAAGTTCAAGACATCTACAGCTCCGGGAAACACCAATGCTCGATCGTCGCGGCAAATGCCCGCACTGCCAACGAAATTCTCTCTCTTCCCGATCTGGCGGCAGAAAATCTTAGGGCTTTTATCCCGGACTCTTTCCTCTTCTGCGACGGAATAATACGAGGGGTTTCTCTCAACATCACAATGGAAGAAATCCTCTACATACACTCCACGTTCCCGGTGCTCGAAGCGAGACGGCAAAATCGAAAAACCACAATAGATTCCGAAACAAAACTTGTCCCCACTCAGTCGGTTTATCTAAAATTCGACGGCCGCGTTCGCCCGGAATTCGTCTCACTCTACCAGGTTCGCCATCCAGTGGATCCCTGGCACGCTTCCGTCAAAATATGTTTTACAGTGTAAAAGCTCACCAAAGTGTATTCGCTGTGGAGGCAAAAAACACACAGCAGACGAGATTTGCCGAAACAGGGAGGGCCCCGCCTGCTGCGCCAACTGTAAGGGCAATCACCTTCCAACTAGCAAAACCTGTCCAGCTTTCCTACACGAAAAACAAATAAAAGAAACTGCCGCAGAAAAGAAAATCAGTCTCTCGGAATCAGACCACTGCTCACCAATGCACCCAGCGGGGCCGTCATGCACATTTCTCGCTCGCCCTCTCAATTTCCACCGCTATCCGCCCAAGAACGGCTACCTCACACTCCCCCTATCCCGCCAACAAATGGCATGGCTACGTTCAGCCAAATCGCCTCGAGACCCACGCCTCAGCGTCGGATGTCTCCGCGACCACCGCTAGAGACGGATTTTCCACACCACTACTCGTATAGCGAAGACTCTCCTTCAATGCCGCACTACTCTCGCAAGAACCTAAAAACGACACCAGCAACCTCTAACTCAATTCTCGCAACGCGAGCCGCTCACGCAGACATCCTCGTAGCCCCCAACGGTCGTTCTGCATATAACACCCAAAGCGATCAAAACCCGAACCAGACTCTGATCCAGACACCCCTCCTCTCGGCCCCTTCACGGCACACACTGGACCCTCTTCAGGCAGCACAAAACCTTAACAACCTAATTATAACCATCGTCCAACTGATCTCCCAACAACTCCTCCCGACGCTACAAACCCTTGGCCTACCAGAAAAAACTAATCCCGTCATCGACATCCTCAACTCTCTTCTAGCCGTCACCTCTACCGCACAATATGGCTACCACTAGGAACCTAAAAGTTCTCAATGGAACTGTCGTAGTTACCACAACAAATGAGGTCTTTTGCTAAAAATTGCTCACTCCTTCGACGTAATTATCCTTTGTGAAACGTGGCTCGCCCCTACCTGCAACCCAACCCTTAGCAATTTCCATATGGTCCTCAAAAACAGGATAAACAAGAGACGGGGTGGCCTGGCCATCTGCCTCAAAAAAGACATTCCCTTCACGGAAATCCACACAGTCTTCCATAGTCCAACATTTCTCGAAACTCTGACAATCTCAATCTCCACAGTTCTAGGTCCCCTATCAATAGTCGCCCTCTACAAGCCTCCCTCAGTCAATGTTCGAACCAGAGACTGGCAGAGATTATTCAACTCTTTAAACTCCGATGAAAACACCCTCATCGGGGGAGACTTTAACAGCCACCACACCACGTGGGGCTGCGAATCTAACTGCTTCTCTGGATCCACATTGGCCGACGCTCTAATGGATTACGACTTCTCATGTCTTAACGACGGCTCCCCGACACTAAACACTACTAACATTAATAACAAGACCACGGCAATCGACTTAACCCTGGTCTCACCGCATCTTTTACCCTTTTGCTCCTGGGACATTCAACCAGACTCGCTCCTAAGTGATCACTTTCCTATATCTATCTCCATGGGAGTGACGTTCACCACGCTAGCTTTCTCCGCACACCGATGCCCTCACAAGAAAGTGGACTGGCAATCTTTTAAAGACTTTCTCAACAGTAGAGCCCCCTCGCTAACTGACCCATCCCCCATATCTCATTACGACAACATCACACTCGCCATCACAGAGGCTATTTCGGAATCCTATACATCTGCATCTTCAAACAAAACTCATCTTTTTAAATCGCGCCCGGCCATTTGGTGGGGCCCGGCCTGCGAAGACGCCAATAAAGCTCGGAAGCGCGCATGGGCTGCCTTCAGGCGGCTGGGAAATGCAGTCAACCTCACTCACGCGAAAAAACTCGATGCTTTAGCAAAGAAAACATTTTAAAAAGCCAAAAAAGAATCCCGGTCTAATTTCACTACCACGATCAACCTCAATACTCCTCTTAGCAAAATCTGGTCTAAAATAAAAAGCTTCCGCAACCGTAATCTCTCCAATCCATCTCCTACGCCCAGTAACATGGCTCGCAACGAAGAGATGCTCAAACTCATACCCTCAATCTGCCCCCCTTCATGCTTCATTCCAAACGTTCTCGCCTGATTCTCCTCTAACCCGCTTCTCGACTCGCCTTTCACTCTTAATGAACTTCACTCCGCTATTCGGGTCAGCAACTGCGAATCAGCCCCAGGTGCCGATAAAATAGATTTCTACATCATAACAAAACGGCCCAATTCAATTCTAATACTGCTACTAGATACTTATAACAAAGTCTTCGAAAAGGGCCTTTTCCAGGAATCCTGGCACGAATTCCTAGTCTTTTTTATTCCCTAATCCTCCCCTGGAAGATACCGGCCAATCTCCCTAGCATCCTGCCTCCTTAAACTCATGGAGAGGCTCATTCATGCACGCCTAACTCAATGGCTAGAAAGCAATTCGCTACTCTCCCCATCCCAAAATGGATTCCGCAAATCACGATCCTGCTTAGACAACCTCGCCGCTCTAACAACCGAAATCTATAGCGGAATCGCGGAAAAAAAATTTTGCGCCAGCATCTTTCTTGACGTAGCTAGTGCTTTCAACGACGTAGATCCGGGTATCCTCTGCCATCAACTCAAGGACTTAGGTCTTCCGTGGTCATATTGCAAATTTATTTACAACCTCACCTCGTCAAGATCAATTTTCTTCAAAATTGCCGACCAAAAAGTTCGTCCCTTCTTAGCATACAAAGGCCTTCCGCAAGGTTGCATTCTCAGCCCTCTATTATATATACTATACACGAACCAAGTACAGTAACACCTTCACACTCGCAGTTCCTGTCTGCAGTTTACAGACGATCTAGTAATATTCTCAACCAGCAGACTTCTCAACGAATGCATCGCTTCCATTCAAACAAGTCTTAATAGTGTATCAGCACTTCTCGACTCGAAAGGCCTTTCTATTGAACCATCTAAATCTAAACTAATAATTTTCTCAAGAAACACTTTTGACCCACTATCACCCTCAGTTAGAATCGACTCCTCTACAGTTTCAGGCTGCGTACAAACCAAATTTCTAGGACCAACCCTTGACTATCGACTCTCTTGGACACCGCACCTATCTAATTTACCAACCAAATGTAAAAACTTACTAAACATTTTCAAATGCCTTCGAACAATCTGGTGGGGAGCTGACCCTTCAGCTCTCCTCCTAATCTACACATCACTCATGCGTAGCCTAATCGAATATGGTTCAAACATAATCCCCATTAAAAATCTCACTCTCTTCCCAAAACTCGAAATCATCCAGCGCAGGGCTCTGCAACTCTGCCTCGGACTTCGTAATTCTACTCCCAACAACGTAGTTTTGGCGGAGTCAGCAGAACCTCCTCTGCGATTCCGCCTACGATTCCTATGCGACAAATTCTTGCTGAGAACATTTGCAACCTTGGATCACCCACTACTCCCCCTCCTGGCAAACTTAACCCTACAACATAATCACGGGTTCTATATTTAGACATTAACCAACTCCCGCTCATAAAAGCATGTCAGAGATACTCCCACCTCAATAAGGCACTCATAGAACCTCGTTTGTACCCTCCTATTTATAGAATTACTCCCTTATCTCCGTCCCTAGAATCCTACATCGATACTCACTCCGGAAGAACCATACAAAATTCTAAAAACCCAAAAGGAGAATTCTATCCACCTTTTCGCCCTCCAATGGAACCCATTTTTATACAGACGGATCAAAAACAAACCCGGCAAACTATGTGGGGTTCGCAATATTTTGCCCCATACTAACACTTTCTCTCAAATACCGTATCTCCTCCCATGCCTCAATTTTTTCAGCAGAAGCCCTAGAAATCTTGCACACAGTTAAAATTATCACGACAAACAACATAACGAAATCCTACATTTTCACCGATTCTCTCAGTTCACTACAATCTCTCTTCTCTCCGACATCAGCAAAGAACTGCTCTCCCATCATCGTGGCACTTTATCTCGCCCTCGCGGAAGCCATAAAAGAACACTTAAGCATCATCCTAGTCTGGATCCCGGGCCACTTAGGTATCCTAGGCAACGAAAAGGCCGACGCACTGGCTAAAGCAGCCATCTCCGACGGTGTAACGTTCACTACTTCTCTCCCTCCTTCAGACTTTTTCCCCCTGGCACGGGAGAAGCACACATCTGAAGTTCACAGACACCTACGATATACTGGAAAACACAAAGGAACCCTCTACTTCAAAAACTATTTTAACCCTCAATCCCCGAAACCTTGGTTCTCTAAGTACAGCCGCCTGGACCGTAAGACAATAGTAACGCTCTGCAGAATGAGTTCAAACCACTACAACCTTCAAGCCAGTCTCTTTAGGAAAAATATGTCAAACTCCTCGAACTGTTCGTGCGGACATGGCGTGGAGGACCTCAACCACATCGTCTGGGCCTGCCCACGTTTTGTCCAAGAACGACAAATTCTCTATCGCTCTCTAATTACTCTCAAAATCTTTCCTCCGCACAACATAGAATCCCTAATCGCCAATCCCAAGACTAAAATACTCACTTCTATAATAACTTTCATAAAAAATGCAACCCTCTCCATCTAGCAATACAAACTACCGTACCCTCCACTCCAACCAATGTCAGTTAATCAAATCCAAATCTCACGATCCAAAATTCCATCACTCCTCGCGGGTCCTTTCGGCGGCGTGCGCGGGTTTGCGGCTGCTGGGCTCCGATCGGGCCAACCACGCGTTGACCGGGCGGACTCGGGAGTCATGGTTGACTGAGGCTCGGAGGGAATAAGTCTCATTCTCAGAGGCACACGTAGCTACATGGCCGTATGGAACGTCGCACAGCAATGCGCGACAACCGGAGCCAGCCCTAACCAGAAAAACAAGAAGAAGATGATTAGTATCGTAGGCGTTGCAAATGAACGAGAAAGGGGAGTCGAACGCGAACCATCGTCGTGATAGCACCTGCGAACCCTCGGAGTTTAACGTTTCGATACATTTAAGAGTGAAAACCGGACAATCGGAGTTTCTCTCACGGTCTATGCTCCTAATTCTTTCAGAGCTCACGCATCTCATTCGACACTACCTCTCGCCATTTTTCACCTTACATATTTTCATTAACCTATCACCATCTCTTCTAACCTCTCTCTAACCGCTGTCTCCTTCACGCTCGCCTGTCTCTCCTTCGGGTGAGACATGGCTGACTCTTTTACTACCCAGGGCGAGGACCCTATGGACGAGTACTCTGATTTCGACTCCACTCATCCACCTAACCTTCAAAAACAAGTCGAGGACCTGCATAACGAATCATTTCCAGATTCACGGAAACGCCTGCATGAGCCGCCCGATGACCAGTCAGGGAAAAAAACGTGAAGCCGAAACACCTCGCGCCTGATGCAGAGTCCCGGAAGAATAATAATATAACGCAAGCGCGTTCAACGCAAGCTGCCGAAGCATCCTCCGTCCCGAACCATCTTCGAGCGAATAAGTATGGCGCTAAGAGTTCCGGCCCTTTTGTTGTCCTGATCCAAGACAAGTCAATCGATCCTAAATCACCTCGACTGAACGCAACTAAGGTAGGCAGAATCCTCCTTAGCGTGCTATCCAAACGGCAAATGTTGGACGTCTTCAATTCCGGCCGACAACAATGCTCAGTCGTATTCTCAGACACTCAGGCAGCTAACAGCATCCTCTCGCACTCCATACTCGTATCCGCAAACCTGGTTGCCTTTATCCCAGACTCCTTCATAAACTGCGAGGGTCTCATCCGGGGTGTCCCGCTGGACATCTCGAGAGAGGAGCTCCTCGAAAACATCGACTGTTCCGTCACAGTCATAGTTGCTCGTAGGCAAAACCGTAAAGTCACCATCAACAACGAATCCAAGCTTCTCCCTACGCAATCCTTTTACCTGAAATTCGAGGGCCGCTCTCGCGCCGATCACGTCTCACTCTTTCAGGCGCGTCACGCGGTGGATCCTTGGCATTCTCCGGTGAAGATTTGCTTCTCATGCTGCCAGTTCAACCACGTCTCTCAACAATGCAAGAGTCGCCCCAAATGCATTCGCTGCGGCTGCCGGAAGCACGAGTGGGATGAAGAGTGCCCGAATAGGGACGGTCCGCCTTCCTGCGCCAATTGTAAAGGAAATCATCTTCCCATCAGCAGGCAATGTCCTGCTTTTCTCCATCAAAAAAATATAAAAATAACGGCGGCAGAGAGAGGAAACCCTCTGTTCGAGGCCAGACAGCTTCTTGGGGGCCGATCCACCGCGTCTCGCGAACCGGTTATGCGTTCATCCGCGCACGTCCCGTCTCTCTCCTCGGCACACTGTCCCGTCCCACCTTCGCCGACCCATCTCAAGCTACCAGTGATTTCGTACGGTGAGGTCGCTTCACGCCCACCTCAACCGATGCAACACCCTTCATCCTCACCATCCGGCGAACGGACATCTAATGCAAATATTGCTTCGCTTCGCGCAGCCCCTCAGCGAAAAACGCTCAACAATCGGAACGTCGCTCATCAATCGACGCTTGCCACACGTACAGCCCGCAACAACCTTCTCACGGCTCCAAACGGACGCCTTGACCCCTTCTCTCAAGACAGATTCGCCCTCCAACAAAGCGCCAAACACCCTCCCAATTCTGATCCAACTCCCGGGCCATCCCACCCTTCTTCCGCATCAATCGAGCCCTCTCAGACGGCGCAGAACAGCAACTTAATCTCTACCCTTGTCAACATCATCACGCAACAGCTCATCCCGACGCTGATGTATCTGGGCTTAATGGATACGGTATCTCCCTTCTTCGCAACACTCCTTAGTTCTCTCGCTTCCCTTTTTCCGCAATCTCAACATGGCTCCCCACAATAAGCTAAAAATCTTGCAATGGAACTGCCGCAGTCTTCTCAATAAAATCGGTCTCTTACTGAACATCGCCCATTCATATGACATCATTATTCTATGTGAAACTTGGCTCACTGACTCTCTTATCCCTAAACTTAAGGGTTTTCACCTTCTCACCAAAAACAGATCTAACCAAAGAGGCGGCGGCCTGGCCATCGCCCTCAAAAAAGACATTCCTTTTAAACAAATCAATAACACTCTCAAAATTACAGACCAACTAGACACCCTAGCGATCTCCATCTCGACCTCTCTGGGTCCGTTCACCATTGTATCTCTCTATCGCGCCCCAACTTCTCGCACAAGCAATAATGTATGCCAAAACCTCTTCGATTCCCTCCCTCCAAATGGGAACGTCCTTCTCGCTGGCGACTTCAGCTGTCACCACACCGCGTGGGGTTGTGCAGCTAAGAGCCCTTCCGGCTCCTCCCTATTACACTCTCTTATCGACAATAACGTCTCTCTGCTTAACAATGGATCTCTCACTACAAATCCTTCTAATCTCAATAACGCCGTGTCAGCCATCGATCTCTCCCTAGTCTCCCCCAACCTCCTCCCCTTCTGCGAATGGCAAGTCGAAGAAGACGCGCTCCTCAGCGACCACCTTCCTATCACTATCACAATCGGTATCTCTTTACCGACCGACAAATTCTCCTCTCACCACCACCCTATTAAAAAAATTGATTGGTCCCTTTTTAAGGAATCCCTGAATTTGGTGGCTCCTACTATTGCCGACCCTTCTCCATTAATTCAATACAACAAAGTAACGCAAGCCATAAATGATTCCATCCTCCACTCTTGTTCGAGTTTACCAACAGCTGATAGAGCTCCCACATTCAAGTCCCGACCCGCCATATGGTGGAATTCGGAATGTGACGCCTCCAATGCCGCACGCAAACAGGCCTAGGCCTCCTTCAGGCGCCTAGGTAACTTGGATAACCTCATTCAAGCAAAAAAACTAGATGCCATAGCTAAAAAAAACCTTTAAAAGAGCTAAAAAAAACTCGTGGACAGAATTTACCCAAACTATTGATTTTCGCGTTCCAGCTAACAAAGTCTGGGCTAAAGTTAAGAGCCTCCGAAACAGGAACCTTTTCGATCCCAATTCTGTCCCTCCCAACATCACAGCCCAGGAAAAAGTTCTGTCCCTCATCCCTTCTATCTGTCAACGTTCTTGTTTCTATCCCAACTTCCCAACGGAGGATAGCCCTGTTTTAGAAAACCCAATTCCCGATTCCCCCTTCCCGCTTAAAGAACTCGATTCAGCAATTTCAATGTGTAACACCAAATCCGCTCCAGGCTTAGACAAGATTGATTTCCGTATCATCTTCAAATTACCCCACTCCATTCTCGTAATTCTTATTGACACCTTCAACAACCTCCTTCGATCTCATCTGTTCCCGGAATCATGGCACGACTTCCTCGTTTCCTTCATCCCCAAATCTACACCCGGCAAATTTCGTCCCATCTCCCTAGCCTCTTGCTTTCTTAAGCTTATGGAAAGACTCCTCCATTCTCGTCTTATACAATGGCTAGAGAGCAACCTCTTGCTATCCTCATCGCAATTTGGATTTCGTAAATCTAAATCCTGACTCGACAATCTCTCCATTCTCACAACCGAGATCTACAAAAGTTTCTCGACCCGCAGCGTTACGGCATGTATTTTTTTGGACGTGTCCAATGCCTTTGACAATGTCGACCCGGGTATTCTTACCGACTACCTCAAACACATCGGCCTCCCACGGTCCTACTGTAGATTCATCTACAATCTCACTTCTTCTCGTTCTCTCCACTTTAAGGTAGCTGGTGTTACTCACGGTCCTTTCCAAACCCTTAAAGGTGTTCCTCATGGCTGCATTCTAAGCCCTTTGCTATATATTCTATATACAAACCAATTAGAACAACACCGTCACCCGCAAAGCTCCTGCCTTAATTTGCCGATGACATAGCCATCTTTTCTACATCTCGTCAGCTCGTCAACTCCACCTCTTCTCTAGAAACCTCTCTGGACCAAGTCTCAGAATACTTTAACTCGAGAGGCCTCTCAATCGAGCCATCCGAATCTAAATTAGTAGTCTTCACACGCAACAAACTTGACCCTCTTCAACCCTCGGTTATTATAGATTCTTCTCCGGCATCAGGCTGCCTTCAAGCCAAATTCCTCGGACTTATCCTTGACAACCGCTTATCATGGAACCCACACTTTAACCAACTTATCTCAAAATGCACCAACCTATTAAACATTATTAAATGCCTTCGCTCCGCCTGGTGGGGTGCTGATCCTTCTTCCCTCATCCACATCTGCAGAGCTCTCTTACGTAGCATAATTGAATACGGTTCGCTGGTTATAACTTTCAAACATCACCCTTCACTTAACAAAATAGAAATAATCCAGCGGAAAGCCTTGAGACTCGCCCTCGGCCTTCGCACCTCTACCCCGAACAACGTGGTTCTCGCGGAAACGCGCGAACCTCTTCGTCTCTTTCGTATTCAATGCCTCAGTGACAAATTTATTCTCAAAACCTTTTCATCTTCTGATCACCCTCTTCTTACCTCTTTACCTACACTCTCACTTTCACTCAGATCCTCTAACACTCATCAGACACTTTTCCAGATTCCCTTGCTCAAAGCCTACAACAATCATGTATACCACAAAGGCCTTATAGAACCCCATCATTTCCCTCCATTCTACGATATCTCTCCCTCCACTGATTTATCTGACCTTTCGATTGATATTAAAACAGGTTTCCTGATACAAGCATCGGTTGACCCCAAATCTGAATTCTTAGCACATTTCAACAACGCGAATGATTCTTCTACACAGACGGCTCTAAATCCATTCTTCTACACAGACGGCTCTAAATCTGACCGAGGCACCTACGTTGGTCTGGCAGTCTACTGTCCTTCCCTCTCTATATCCCTTAAATACCGGATATCGTCGTTTGCCTCAATCTTCTCGGCCGAAGCTCTCGCTATTTTCCACACTATCAAATTGATTATGACGAACAACATTCCTAGCGCATTCATATTCACGGACTCTCTCAGTTGTCTTCAATCTCTCCGCTCCTTCTCGACTTTGCGAAATTGTTGCCCATTCACCATCGCCATCCTCAAAGCCCTTCTCGAAGCAATCAATCAGAGTATACGCATCAACCTAGTTTGGATCCCAGGCCATCACGGAATTCCGGGCAACGAAGTCGCGGATTCCCTTGCAAAATCAGCAATCTCGGTCGGCGAAACCTTTTTCACCTCTCTTCCGCCCTCAGATATTTTCCCCATTGCACGGACAAAGTGGCTTGACTCTACCGACCGTCGTTTACAATTCGAGGGTACCTACAAGGGCACCCCCTACTTCCAAAATTACTACACAGTCTCTTCTAAAACGTGGTTTACTAAATTCAAATGTTTAAATCGAAAATCTATCGTAACACTCTCCAGAATGAGATCGAATCTTACAGCCTTCAAGCCAGCCTCTTTAGAAAACGCCTCTCTCAGTCTTCGGTCTGCTCATGCGGTTACGAATCACAGGACTTAAACCACGTTTTCTGGACCTGCCCTGAGCATCACCTACATCGCTCTATCCTCATTCATTCTCTAGCCAAAGCAAACATTTTTCCTCCATTCAACATTGACTCTCTAATAGCAACCCCCAGCTCACGAATTATCACTGCCATCATGAAATTCATTAACTCCACAAAAATGTCCATATGATTCCACATCTTCCGCATTTAACATATACCAGTTCTCGCCCCGGCGCATGTCGCCACCTCACAGTTAAAAAGGATGGCACGACGCGCGCGCTTCCCGCTCAGCCACCGCTACCACGGCAGGGGGCGCACGCGTCGGGCTTGCAGGCCCGTTTCTATACCACTTTTCAGATTTATTCATCCATACTTCGGCACCATCTACCCGCCAATGAGATGGCCGTATGGTCAAATCACTCTAGAGCGTAGACCGGAGCCAGCCTAAAGGAAATAAAGAAGAAAGAAAAAGAACGAGAAAGGGCGTCCAATCGGTGGCTCGAGGCATTTATTGTAAAGGCCCCAGGACGAAGCCTGGAGGAAAACCTCTGTGTCGCCTCGCCTAGATTGATACACACGAGGGACTTCTAATCTATAACTCCAAGAAAATATCCTCTTCCTCTCACCTCCAAGCGGTCTCGAGGCAAAACATCGCGGATGCAACTGGCGGGGCCCGTCCTGCTCTGCCCGGCGGAATGAAGCTGCACGAGGCTGTACCGCACAAACGGACAGCCAACGGACAGTTGTGAGGATATATATATATTAGGATCGCGGAGCATCCAAGTGTATATCAGGATCATATAGAGCCAACACGACTTTTCGAATTACACGGCGAAAGCTCTCCGATGTCTTGTACAAGTGGAACTAGCAAGCGGAAGGCCAGACGCTCGGAGCACCGATCTTCTTCATACACTTTAAACAGTTAATCGTTGGAAGACTACGATTTCTCTGAAACCGTTAAGTTTTGGGCAATGCTTGCCCAATGTATGTTGTAAAGTGTAAAGAAGCGCTCAGTGCTCGAAACGTCTGGCCTTCCGCAAGCGTTAGCTCGCCTCGTCCGAGACATCGCATCGGGGAGAGCCTCCGACGCGTAATTCGAAAAGTAGATTTGGCTCTCTGACCCCGTCCGTTCGTTATGACGCGCAAGTCCATGATCGCTTACCGATGGAGTCGGCGCGTGCCTGTCGAAATAATGTTGTGACCACGCTTGGCCAAACATCCCGCCGGCTTTTCCAACATTGTACCACAATACGGCCTCGATCGCTTCTTAGTTAACTCGAGAGGGTCAATATTCTCCTATGACTAACAGAACTGGCGACTTGCACTTTCCCCGGAGAGCAACTCGAGGCGGACTATAGCTCCGAGATCTGGTTGCAAAATCGAAATTGTAACGTCAAATTCCTCGAGCAATAACTCATGACCTCTGACACGAATCGCCCCTTTACCCCTGTTATTGGTAAGTTATCGGAGAGTATACCGGCGGTAAGTTTTGGGCATGGAGGCTATATGGAGGAGGTCGAACTCTTATGGGAGACATATGAAAAATATGACCACAAAATCGTTTGATATAGTGAGGCGCAGCGATCGCGCTATTACCATGAAATTAGTTGCGTGCGAGAGAGACAGAATAAGGAAATCCTGAGAAGTGAGTTGCATGTGACAGAGATGGAAGACATCAAAACTTAGAAGAAAATTGATCTCATTGTTATTATTATTATTTATATTATTGTTAAAACTAAGTAGAGAGCAATCATACAGCAATAATAGTGTGAATATCCTTGAAGCTTTAATGCTAATTCTAAGCAGAGCCGCAATTGAAATACAACGATTCTAACATTAAATTGTGATAGGCAAGATTGCCCCGGGAATAACGCTCCGGCTACGAAAACGTGGTCGTGAGTTCCAATCCTCCTCGGCGAAATTTTTGTTTGCCTAATGAACCGTACGAACGGGTTGACAATGTTCAATTCTTATTGCAAATCCAAGTGTCATAATATGCACAATAACATTTTTAATGATAAATTTTCATTGCAAAGTGCCGTGAACCCTCACATGTGCCTAAATGAAACAGTGTAAGAAATGACCAAATGAAACAGAGTAAGAACGACTTGAATAATCAAATAAAAAAATGTGACATACGATCAAGATGTAACTGGACTATAAGAGGAAATGTGCGATTTAAGTGAAAAGTACGAACAATAATCAGAAAATGGCAAGGACCGTGTAAGAAAGATGAATGAAAAAGATTGACGTATGAAAATCAATGAAAAATGAGAGAAAGTCAGGAAGAACAGAGAGGAAACAGAATATTAGAATGCAATACCATTGGCACCTTAAACAATGTCAATTGTCGTGCTGAACGCATATCTCTATCAGCTTTGTCAGCATTGATGCCGCCGTTACAGCCTGCTATAGCACAAACTTTCCCCATCCTGTTTCAGAATTAAAATCATTAATGCCATAATAACCTCATTAAACTTAAAAAGTGTATTAGTAATGTAACTTATTACTATGTAAACGGACAAACAACCATTAGTCACGAGGGACCCATGTGTAAGGTTATGAAAATTGCAAACAATCGGATTAGAGATTAAAGTAATCATGCTTAGTTCACGATACTGACCTTGATATCGATGCGGAAAAACGTTTAATCTGATATAAGAAGAACACTCAATTCTTTTCACTTCACGATTAAAAATCTAATTTATAAATCACTAATGCTGCACTTTGTCTTCGCTGTTCGCTTATTTGTTTGGGAATATAGCACATGAACAAACAAATATTGCCTACTTCCGATACGTCTTTCATCTCTCTCACATGCAACTAACTTCATGATAACAGCGCGATCGCTGCGCCTCACTATATCAAATGATTTTGTTGCCACTTTTTAAGACACAGTTCAGACTCCTTATATAGCCTCCATGGTTTTGGGGATCGCGTCCTAGATCGAAGCGTCCACCCCTCGTGCGCAGCGACAACAGACTACGCGACTGCAATGAAAATGTTGACAACTAAGTGTTTCATCGTCCTCCACCTGTAACGGTAAGCTCGGATTGTGTACTCCGGGATTGCGCAGCACCTTTCCATCGACCTCCGTTGATTCTTGGCACCGTACGATATCGGTCGGCTCGTCGCTGTGGCCGTACTCCCCTCGACAGATTGGAACCTCGACCGAGACTGACTCGAACGATATCTCGATATCGGTAAGGCGTAATATCTCTAGTTATAGCTGACAAGGCGAGTCGGAAGCAGTGCAGCCAGATCGCGCGCGAAAGTTACCCTCTCTCCAGTCCCTTGCGCGCCCATCACACAATCATAGTAGCGCGTGTCCGTGAGCGAGCGACGCTCGGACATCTTCGGAAAGAGCCGAGTGCCGTCGAAGTTTCCCGACCGCGCCTTCCGCAGCTACACCAATCCATGGACGCTGAGCACGTTCATGTGCGGCCAAGCCAAAACGAAGGCTTCGAGGGAAAAAGCAATCTGAGCACGACTCGCGCGTAACGTCACTCGATGGCACGCGCGAGGCTTTTAGATTATTACAATGCTTATTTAGCTCTTGATACTCTGCGTTATCAATGTATACAAAAAATGTATCGCACACTCTGATCGCTTATTTTTTTAGTTTATACGTTAATTTAAATGTAATAATAAATCTAAATTACAACTTATTTCTCTTCTAAAAAATTGTTTACGCTTTACTCACACCAGTCCTTATGGCAAATAAATTATAATTCATAAAAGTAAGCGGAAATATATTTATCTCCGTATTATTATGTTAATTCTCATACTTTCATCAAGGGATAAAGCATTATCCGCAAAAACAAACCAATCATCCATTCGACCGCGAATCGTCAGTACCAGAAAGTGCATACGTTCTACAAGCGATGAGATGGTCCCGTTGGTAGCGTTCCTGGTTTCGGTTCGCAGGGGCGCGGGATCGTTCCCGCGCTCAGTGCTTTTTTTTAAATGACTATTACTATTAATTCTTATTTGATTAGTTATGTTTACTAGTTATCATTATTATTTTAATTAGTTATCTTTTCGTGTCGAAAAATTTGTTGCGCACTCCGACCGCTTATTTTATTAGTTTGTACGTTAATTTAAATGTAATAATAAATCTAAATTACAACTCATTTATCTTCTAAAAAATTGTTTGCGCTCTATTCACATCCGTCCCTATGCCAAATAAATTGTAATTCATATAAGTAAGCGGAAATATATTGATATTCGTATTATTATGTTCATTCTCATATACTTTCATCAAGCGATAAAGCATTATTCCCAAAAACAAGCCATTCATCCATCCAGCCGCGAATCGTCAGTAGCAGAAAGTGCACACATTCTGCAAGCGATGAGATGGTCCCGTTGGTGGCGTTCCTGGCTTAGGTTCGCAGGGGCGCGGGATCGTTCCCGCGCTTAGTGCTTTTATTAAAATTATTATTACTATTCATTTTTATTTGATTAGTTATTTATATTAGCTGTCATTATTATTTTAATTAGTTATCTTTTAATGTCGAAAAATGAATCGCGCACCCCGAGCGCTTATTTTATTCGTTTGTACGGTAATTTAAATGTAATAATAAATCTAAATTACAACTTATTTATCTTCTAAAAAATTGTTTGCGCTTTACTCATACCCGTCCCTATGCCAAATAAATTGTAATTCATAAAAGTAAGCGGACATATATTTATATTCATATTAAGATATTCGTTCTCATACTTTCATCAAGCGATAAAGTATTATCCCCAAAAACAAGTCAGTAATCTATCCGGCCGCGAATCGTAAGTGCCAGAAAGTGCATTTTTAACACAAGCGTTAAGATGGCCCCGTTGGTAGCGTTCCTGGCTTCTATGGGGCGAATTGTTTATTCGAGAAATCATACAATGTATCCAAATGTAAAAAAATCTGAACCTGCTACTTTTTTCCCAAGGAACGTCGCTCGCTCGTTTTTGTTTTTATCTACAATTTCAACGCCGAAATAGAAGAAGAAGACGCTTGGGATACTTGGAATTCCGATTGTCGAGTGTACATGCCTGGCTGATCGCGAAAAGTTTTGAATCGAATTGTCCCTTCGACACTTGTTTCGGAATGGTACAACTGGTGGCTTGAAGAAAAACATATCCTATTCTGGTGCCGGACCACGAAAATCGAATTTAGCTAACCCAAGCTGAGTCATTACTCTCTCTTGCCCGTTTATCCCTCTCTAACCTTACTTTAATTCCCGCCATTTTAACACGCGCCTGTCTCACCCGCGTGGCGAGACATGGCCTTTTGTTCGCAGGCCCGGGGGGCTATCCCTCCGGACAAAGAGGACGATGAGGATTCTGAAATGGTCGACGACCCAGAGTTCATCGCATCGCAAGTAGAAAATTTGCGTAGAGAATCCTTCCCGCACTCCCGTAAGCGTTCGCTCGAGCAGACCAAGGACAACTTGGTGATAAAAAACAACAAACCCAGATTCTTGTCATCTACGGACGTAAGCTCAGTCACCCAGCCAAAACCAAACGATAATACGAAAAGAGCACCCGACCGACTTCTCAAAAACCGTTACAACGACAACGCTACAGCTCCTTTCGTCGTACTAATCCAACATAAAACGGTTGATCCAACGACCCCTCGCATGAATGCTAACAAGATAGGTAGAAACCTCCTTCGAAGGTACACATCGAGACAAGTTCAAGACATCTACAGCTCCGGGAAACACCAATGCTCGATCGTCGCGGCAAATGCCCGCACTGCCAACGAAATTCTCTCTCTTCCCGATCTGGCGGCAGAAAATCTTAGGGCTTTTATCCCGGACTCTTTCCTCTCCTGCGATGGAATAATACGAGGGGTTCCTCTCGACATCACAATGGAAGAAATCCTTCTCCACATACACTCCACGTTCCCGGTGCTCGAAGCGAGACGGCAAAATCGAAAAACCACAATAGTTTCCGAAACAAAACTTGTCCCCACTCAGTCGGTTTATTTAAAATTCGACGGCTGAGTTCGCCCGGACTTCGTCTCACTCTACCAGGTTCGCCATCCAGTGGATCCCTGGCACGCTCCTGTCAAAATATGTTTTACGTGTTTCATCTTCAATCACGTTGCCGCACAGTGTAAAAGCTCACCAAAGTGCATTCGCTGTGGAGGCAAAAAACACACGGCAGACGAGATTTGCCCAAACAGAGAGGGCCCCGCCTGCTGCGCCAACTGTAAGGGCAATCACCTTCCAACTAGCAAAACCTGCCCAGCGTTCCTACACGAAAAACAAATAAAAGAAACTGCCGCAGAAAAAAAAATCAGTCTTTCGGAAGCTAGACGACTGCTCACCAATGCACCCAGCGGGACCGGCGGGCACATTTCTCGCTCGCCCTCTCAATTTCCACCGCTATCCGCCCAAGGACGGCTACCTCACACTCCCACCAACTCGCCAACAAATGGCATGGCTACGTTCAGCCAAATCGCCTCGAGACCTACGCCTCAGCGTCGAATGTCTCCGCAACCACTGCTAGAGACGGATTTTCCACACCACTACTCGTATAGCGAAGACTCTCCTTCAATGCCGCACTACTCTCGCAAGAACCTAAAAACGACAACAGCAACCTCTAACTCAATTCTCGCAACGCGAGCCGCTCACGCAGACATCCTCGTAGCCCCCAACGGTCGTTCTGCATGTAACACTCAAACCGATAAAAACCCTAACCAGACTCTGATCTTGAAACCCCTCCTCTCACCCCCTTCACGGCACACACTGGACCCTCTTCCGGCAGCACAAAACCTCAACAACCTAATTATAACCATCGTCCAACTGATCTCCCAACAACTCCTCCCGGCGCTACAAACCCTTGGCCTACCAGAAAAAACTGATCCCGTCATCGACATCCTCAACTCTCTACTAGCCGTCACTTCTACCGCACAATATGGCTACCACTAGAAACCTAAAAATTCTTCAATGGAACTGTCGTAGTTTCCACAACAAAAGAGGTCTTTTGCTAAAAATTTCTCACTCCTTCGACGTAATTATCCTTTGTGAAACGTGGCTCGCCCCTACCTGCAACCCAACCCTTAGCAATTTCCATATGGTCCTCAAAAACAGGATAAACAAGAGACGGGGTGGCCTGGCCATCTGCCTCAAAAAAGACATTCCCTTCACGGAAATCCACACAGTCTTCCATAGTCCAACATTTCTCGAAACTCTGACAATCTCAATCTCCACAGTTCTAGGTCCCCTATCAATAGTCGCCCTCTACAAGCCTCCCTCAGTCAATGTTCGAACCAGAGACTGGCAGAGATTATTCAACTCTTTAAACTCAGCTGAAAATACCCTCATCGGGGGAGACTTTAGCAGCCACCACACCACGTGAGGCTGCGAATCTAACTGCTTCTCTGGATCCACATTGGCCGACGCTCTCATGGATTACAACTTCTCATGTCTTAACGACGGCTCCCCGACACTAAACACTACTAACATTAATAACAAGACCACGGCAATCGACTTAACTCTGGTCTCATCGCATCTTTTACCCTTTTGCACCTGGGACATTCAACCAGACTCGCTCCTAAGTGATCACTTTCCTATATCTATCTCCATGGGAGTGACGTTCACCACGCTAGCTTTCTCCGCACACCGATGCCCTCACAAGAAAGTGGACTGGCAATCTTTTAAAGACTTTCTCAACAGTAGAGCCCCCTCGCTAACTGACCCATCCCCCATATCACAATACGACAACATCACACTCGCCATCACAGAGGCTATTTCGGAATCCTATACATCTGCTTCTTCAAACAAAACTCATCTCTTTAAATCGCGCCCGGCCATTTGGTGGAGCCCGGCCTGCGAAGACGCCAATAAAGCTCGGAAACGGGCATGGGCTGCCTTCAGGCGGCTGGGAAATGCAATCAACCTCACTCACGCGAAAAAACTCGATGCTTTAGCAAAGAAAACATTTAAAAAAGCAAACAAAGAATCCTGGTCTAATTTCACTACCACGATCAACCTCAATACTCCTGTTAGCAAAATCTGGTCTAAAATAAAAAGCTTCCGCAACCGTAATCCCTCTAATCCATCTCCTACGCCCAGTAACATGGCTCGCAACGAAGAGATGCTCAAACTCATACCCTCAATCTGTCCCCCTTCATGCTTCATTCCAAACATTCCCGCCCAATTCTCCACTAACCCACTTCTCGACTCGCCTTTCACTCTTAATGAACTTCACTCCGCTATTCGGGTCAGCAACTGCAAATCAGCCCCAGGTGCCGATAAAATAGATTTCTACATCATAACAAAACTGCCCAACTCAATTCTAATACTGCTACTAGATACTTATAACAAAGTCTTCGAAAAGGGCCTTTTCCACGAATCCTGGCACGAATTCCTAGTCCTTTTTATTCCCAAATCCTCCCCTGGAAGATACCGGCCAATCTCACTAGCATCCTGCCTCCTTAAACTCATGGAGAGGCTCATTCATGCACGCCTAACCCAATGGCTAGGAAGCAATTCGTTACTCTCCCCATCCCAAAATGGATTCCGCAAAAGAGGATCCTGCTTGGACAACCTCGCCGTTCTAACAACCGAAATCTATAGCGGATTCGAGGAAAAAAAATGTTGCGCCAGCATCTTTCTTGACGTAGCTAGTGCTTTCGACAACGTAGATCCCGGTATCCTCTGCCATCAACTCAAGGACTTAGGTCTTCCGTGGTCATATTGCAGATTTATTTACAACCTCACCTCGGCAAGATCAATTTTCTTAAAAATTGCCGACCAAAAGGTTGGTCCCTTCTTAGCACACAAAGGCGTTCCGCAAGGTTGCATTCTCAGCCCTCTATTATATATACTATACACGAACCAAGTACAGCAACACCTTCACACTCGCAGTTCCTGTCTGCAGTTTGTAGACGATCTAGTAATATTCTCAACCAACAGAGTTCTCAACTAATGCATCGCTTCCATTCAAACAAGTCTTAATAACGTATCAGCACTTCTCCACTCGAAAGGCCTTTCCATTGAACCATCTAAATCTAAACTAATAATTTTCTCAAGAAACACTTTTGACCCATTATCACCCTCAGTTAGAATCGACTCCTCTACAGTTTCAGGCTGTGTACAAACCAAATTTCTAGGACTAACCCTTGACTATCGACTCTCTTGGACACCGCACCTATCTAATTTACCAACCAAATGTAAAAACTTACTAAACATTTTCAAATGCCTTCGAACAATCTGGTGGGGAGCTGACCCTTCAGCTCTCCTCCTAATCTACACATCACTCATGCGTAGCCTAATCGAATATGGTTCAAACATAATCCCCATTAAAAATCTCACTCTCTTCCTAAAACTCGAAATCATCCAGCGCAGGCCTCTGCGACTCTGCCTCGGACTTCGTAATTCTACTCCCAACAACGTAGTTTTGGCGGAGTCAGCAGAACCTCCTCTGCGATTCCGCCTACGATTCCTATGCGACAAATTCTTGCTGAGAACATTTGCAACCTTGGATCACCCACTACTCCCCCTCCTGGCAAACTTAACCCTACAACAAAATCACGGGTTCTATATTTAGACATTAACCAACTCCCGCTCATAAAAGCATGTCAGAGATACTCCCACCTCAATAAGGCACTCATAGAACCTCGTTTGTACCCTCCTATTTATAGAATTACTCCCTTATCTCCGTCCCTAGAATCCTACATCGATACTCACTCCGGAAGAACCATTCAAAATTCTAAAAACCCAAAAGGAGAATTCCTATCTACCTTTTCGCCCTCCAATGGAACCCATTTTTATACAGACGGATCAAAAACAAACGCGGCAAACTATGTGGGGTTCGCAATATTTTGCCCCATACTAACACTTTCTCTCAAATACCGTATCTCCTCCCATGCCTCAATTTTTTCAGCAGAAGCCCCAGCAATCTTGCACACAGTTAAAATTATCACGACAAACAACATAACGAAATCCTACATTTTCACCGATTCTCTCAGTTCACTACAATCTCTCTTCTCTCCGACATCAGCAAAGCCATAAAAGAACACTTAAGCATCATCCTAGTCTGGATCCCGGGCCACTTAGGTATCCTAGACAACGAAAAGGCCGACGCACTGGCTAAAGCAGCCAACTCCGACGGTGTAACGTTCACTACTTCTCTCCCTCCTTCAGACTTTTTCCCCCTGGCACGGGAGAAGCACACATCTGAAGTTCACAGACACCTACGATATACTGGAAAACACAAAGGAACCCTCTACTTCAAAAACTATTTTAACCCTCAATCCCCCAAACCTTGGTTCTCTAAGTACAGCCGCCTGGACCGTAAGACAATAGTAACGCTCTGCAGAATGAGATCAAACCACTACAACCTTCAAGCCAGTCTCTTTAGGAAAAATATGTCAAACTCCTCGAACTGTTCGTGCGGACATGGCGTGGAGGACCTCAACCACAACTTCTGGGCCTGCCCACGTTTTGTCCAAGAACGACAAATTCTCTATCGCTCTCTAATTACTCTCAAAATCTTTCCTCCGCACAACATAGAATCCCTAATCGCCAATCCCAAGACTAAAATACTCACTTCTATAATAACTTTCATAAAAAATGCAACCCTCTCCATCTAGCAATACAAACTACCGTGCCCTCCACTCCAACCAATGTCAGTTAATCAAATCCAAATCTCACGATCCAAAATTCCATCACTCCTCGCGGGTCCTTTCGGCGGCGTGCGCGGGTTTGCGGCTGCTGGGCTCCGATCGGGCCAACCACGCGTTGACCGGGCGGACTCGGGAGTCATGGTTGACTGAGGCTCGGAGGGAATAAGTCTCATTCTCAGAGGCACACGTAGCTACATGGCCGTATGGAACGTCGCACAGCAATGCGCGACAACCGGAGCCAGCCCTAACCAGAAAAAGAAGAAGAAGAAGAATTTCAACGCCTCATACGGGAAAGCATGCTGTTTCGTCGTTATTCGACTGGATTGTTTCGACAGTCGCGTATTTCGCATTGTCTTCGTACCGATCGGAATAATAAAAAAATTTAAACGTACGTAATTTGCGATTCGTGATTTTCGTGATACGCGTTTCGGGATTTTTGTGAACCGCGATCCGGGATTTTTGGTGCAACGCGATTCGTGATTTTCGTGATACGCGATTCGGGATTTTTGTTAACCGCGATCCGGGATTTTTGTGCAACGCGGTACGGGATTTTTGTGCAACGCGATTTGGGATTTGTGTGACACGCGATTTTTTTTACTCTGTGCCTCGTAACATTGGTGTTTTTTAAATTATTTTTTTTTCATTTATTTGACTATTGGGTTGTGTTTTTTCAACTCTCGATTTTTTCCTCATGGATGAGCCCGCGGTAAAAAAGCCGAAACTGGCCAAAAAGAAACATTTTCAACATCAATGGTACGATCAGCATCCAGAGTGGAAAAAATGGGTTCAGGCTGTTGCATCGCAACCTGATAAATTGTATTGCCTTGCGTGCGGAATAACGCTGTCATGTGGCAACTATGAGATAGAGAGGCATTCCGAGACAGAAGTGCATGTGAAAAACATGAGTGTATTGGGTGTAGAATCGCTCGATTCGGGGTGTCGATTCGACACTACGCCTTCTGCGTGTGTTCCGGAAGCAACTTGTACTCAAGAGAGTTTTTCAGCTGCCTCTGGTGCTGAATTTGACTTCAATGAACGAGTACAAGTTGCTGAGATTCGTTTCGCGACTTTTTTGGCTGAGCATAATATTGCGATGACGGTCGCACCGGATATGCTCAGTCTATTTAAACTCATCGGTCGAGATCCTGCTGTGTTGCAGGCTATGACAGTCGGCAAAACAAAAGCAACAAAGCTAGTCGACCGGGTTGTTAGCGTAGTAGAAGCCGACCGAATAACGCGAGTACTGCGCGAAAACAAATTTTCAATTCACGTGGACGAAACATCAGACTGTACAAACGATAAATGGATGTCGTTAATGGTCCGTTACGTAGAGCCAAGTACGCTGACGGTAAGGACAGAATTGTTGACGATGCTTCATTTGAACGCGGTGAACTGTTCGGCCATTGAACTGTTCAAAGCATTCAAAAATGAGCTTTTCCGGAAACAAATTCCCTTGCGCAGCATTCTCGGTCTCGCGTGCGATAACGCAGCCGTAATGGTCGGTAAACATTCATCGTTTGATACATTTCTGTCGGAAAATAACCCCGATCTCATAACGCAGCCGTGTATTTGCCATTCTCTCGCGTTGATTGCTAGCGCCGCATTCTCCGTGATTCCAAAAGAAATTGATCGTTTTATCAGAGGTATCGCGATCTTTTTGAACAACAGTCCGAAACGAACAGCAGTTTTTCGCGATTTCCAAGATAGCTTCCAGGATCGTCCGGCTGAAATCACGAGTTACGCAGAAACGAGATGGCTCTCACGCCATTCCGCCGTCGTAAAAATTATCGAAAACTGGCCGACCCTGATAGCATTTTTGGCTGATCAGTCATTGGAGAAGGCCAAACAAGCAGAAGAACTTCTCGACGTTGCAAAAAATCCGGTAACCAAAGCTTATCTTATTTTTTTGGGATTCGCACTCGAATCTTTCAACAAA
This sequence comes from Ophion costatus, assembly GCA_951751655.1. NCBI lineage: Eukaryota > Metazoa > Arthropoda > Insecta > Hymenoptera > Ichneumonidae > Ophion > Ophion costatus. The sequence continues at coordinate 11,412,959 of OX632357.1, read as the reverse complement.
TACAACGCGTACTTTCAAAGCGAAAAAACTTCAATGCATCGTCTGCAACCTTCTTCAAAGACTATGCTTGTAGAGATCCTCCAGAAGTTCCTCAAACCCGCTCTGTTACAGCCGGCAATATTCGACGGTCACGCTCGCAATATCAAGTTCGATAAGTGCGCGAATCAGCGCGCAGTGATCGATATTGATATTGGGGATGATTGCAAAGAATATTTGGCGGATGTACAGAGCAGAGGGACTCCACAAGCCGAAGTCGACACGTTCCGCCAAAATTGCCTTCGGTTTTACGTCACGGCTTCGAGTCAAATTCGCGATAGACTCCCCTTCGACAACGAATTTTTGAAGAATTGAACGGTATTCGAAAAGGGCCCCGCGTTATTAGATGCGGATCGCGAGTCGACCGTTGCGCGCGTATTGTTCGTTTGTCGTCAACTTCGCGTTTCCGACGAAATAAAAATTCGCAACGAATGGCACTCCTTGTACGAAGAGAACAGTCATCAGAAGGAAGAATGGTGTAAATTGTCATTCGACGAGATGTGGATGGCAATTTGCTCTGTTACCAATTCTGACGGTATTCTCCGGTACGAATCTTTGCGTTTGTTGCTGGTTATGGTGAGGACATTGCCTCATTCGAATGCTGCGGCTGAAAGAGCGTTCTCTCTCATCCCAGACAAAAAAACAAAGAAAAGGAACTGCCTCAGTTCGAGTATGCTCAACTCAATCTGCGACGTAAAGTTGGCTTTGAGAAGCAACCACAATGATTATAACTCAAGACCATCTGTCTCTAATGAACCCGGAAAATTTGTACAGTAAGGCAGGAAAGAAACCAAAAGAAAAGCTCCAAGTCCGAGCATACGACCAGGACGATGACTGGGACGTTTACAACTTTCCGGGGTAAATTAATTTTTTCTTACAGGAAAATAAGAAGTGATCTTGGTGCCATATTCGCGAAAAATGTTAATAAAGTGTTCATTTCAATAATTTTTGTGCAATCGATGAAAAACTTGGACTTGGAGGTTTCTTTAAGGTTTTGGCTCCTGGGGACACCACGTTAAAAAAAATGCGTACCATTGTACTTTACCTCATGGGTGACGTGGAAAGAAGTACAAAACGTGGCAATTTTGTATGTTTTTACGTTTACAGGTAATTTTCATTGTAATGGGGTGAATTGTTTATTTGTGAACACTCACCACTGACAGAAAAAAATTTTAGTCGTAAAACATCATGAGCTATTTGAGCCTATTTTCAGAATAATGGTCTTTCAATGGGCGTGTTTCACGAATAAACAATTCGCCCCATACAAAAAGAAATTAATAATTAAAAAAAAAAACAGAAAAGTACTGAGCGCGGGGGACGATCCGGCGGCCCTGCGAACCGAAGCGAGGAACGCTACCAACGGGACCATCTTATCGCTTGTGTTAAAAATTCCCCTTTCTTGCACTACCGATTCGCGGCCGGATAGATGAATGGCTTGTTTTTGGGAAAAATGCTTTATCGCTTGATGAAAGTATATGAGAATGAACATAATAATACGAATATCAATATATTTCCGCTTACTTTTATGAATTACAATTTATTTGGTATAGGGACGGGTGTGAATAGAGCGCAAACAATTTTTTAGAAGATAAATAAGTTGTAATTTAGATTTATTATTACATTTAAATTAACGTACAAACTAATAAAATAAGCGGTCGGAGTGCGCAATAAATTTTTCGACACGAAACGATAACTAATTAAAATAATAATGATAATTAATAAACATAACTAATCAAATAAGAATTAATAGTAATAGTAATTGAAAAAAAAGCACTGAGCGCGGGAACGATCCCGCGCCCCTGCGAACCGAAGCCAGGAACGCTACCAACGGGACCATCTCATCGCTTGTAGAACGTGTGCACTTTCTGGTACTGACGATTCGCGGTCGAATGGATGATTGGTTTGTTTTTGCGGATAATGCTTTATCCCTTGATGAAAGTATGAGAATTAACATAATAATACGGAGATAAATATATTTCCGCTTACTTTTATGAATTATACTTTATTTGGCATAAGGACGGGTGTGAGTAAAGCGTAAACAATTTTTTAGAAGAGAAATAAGTTTTAATTTAGATTTATTATTATATTTGAATTAACGTATAAACTAAAAATCAGCGATCAGAGTGTGCGATACATTTTTTGTATACATTCATAACGCAGAGTATCAAGAGCTAAATAAGCATTGTAATCATCTAAAAGCCTCGCGCGTGCCATCGGGTGACGTCACGCGCGAGTCGTGCTCAGATTGCTTTTTCCCTCGAAGCCTTCGTTTTGGCTTGGCCGCACATGAACGTGCTCAGCGTCCATGGATTGGTGTAGCTGCCGAAGGCGCGGTCGGGAAACTTCGACGGCACTCGGCTCTTTCCGAAGATATCCGAGCGTCGCTCGCTCACGGACACGCGCTACTATGATTGTGTGATGGGCGCGCAAGGGACTAGAGAGAGGGTAACTTTCGCGCGCGAACTGGCTGCACTGGTCGGAAGCAGTGCAGCCAGATCGCGCTCGAAAGTTACCCTCTCTCTAGTCCCTCGCGCGCCCATCACACAATCATAGTAGCGCGTGTCCGTGAGCGAGCGACGCTCGGACATCTTCGGAAAGAGCCGAGTGCCGTCGAACTATCCCGACCGCGCCTTCGGCAGCTACACCAACACATAGACACGCTGAGCACGTTCATGTGCGGCCAAGCCGAACGAACTGAACGAAGGCTCGAGGGAAAAAGCAACCCGAGCACGGCCCGCGCGTGACGTCACGCGACGGCACGCGCGAGACTTTTAGATGATTTCAATGCTTATTTAGCTCTTGATTCTCTGCGTTATTAATGTATACCAAAAATTTATCGCACACTCTGATCGCTTATTTTTTTAGTTTATACGTTAATTTAAATATAATAATAAATCTAAATTACAACTTATTTCTCTTCTAAAAAATTGTTTACGCTTTACTCACACCCGTCCTTATGCCAAATAAATTATAATTCATAAAAGTAAGCGGAAATATATTTATCTCCGTATTATTATGTTAATTCTCATACTTTCATCAAGGGATAAAGCATTATCCGCAAAAACAAACCAATCATCCATTCGACCGCGAATCGTCAGTACCAGAAAGTGCACAAATTCTACAAGCGATGAGATGGTCCTGTCGGTAGCGTTCCTGGCTTCGGTTCGCAGGGGCGCGGGATCGATCCCGCGCTCGGTGCTTTTTTTTTTTTTTAATTACTATTACTATTAATTCTTATTTGATTAGTTATGTTTATTAGTTATCATTATTATTTTAATTAGTTATCTTTTCGTGTCGAAAAATTTATTGCGCACTCCGACCGCTTATTTTATTAGTTTGTACGTTCATTTAAATGTAATAATAAATCTAAATTACAACTTATTTATTTTCTAAAAAATTGTTTGCGCTTTACTCATACCGGTCCCTATGCCAAGTAAATTGTATTTCATAAAAGTAAGCGGAAATATATTTATATTCGTATTATTATGTTCATTCTCATATACTTTCATCAAGCGATGAAGCATTATTCCCAAAAACAAGCCATTCATCTATCCGGCCGCGAATCGGTAGTGCCAGAAAGTGCATTTTTAACACAAGCGATAAGATGGTCCCGTTGGTAGCGTTCGTGGCTTCGGTCCGCAGGGCCGCCGGATCGTCCCCCGCGCTCAATACTTTTCTGTTTTTTTTTAAATTATTAATTCCTTTTTGTATGGGGCCAATTGTTTATTCGTGAAACATGCCCAGTGAAAGAACATTATTCTGAAAATAGGCTGAAATAGCTCATGATGTTTTACGACTTTTATGAATTACAATTTATTTGGCATAGGGACGGGTATGAGTAAAGCGCAAACAATTTTTTAGAAGATAAATAAGTTGTAATTTAGATTTATTATTACATTTAAATGAACGTACAAACTAATAAAATAAGCGGTCGGAGTGCGCAATAAATTTTTCGACACGAAAAGATAACTAATTAAAATAATAATGATAACTAGAGGATTCCGGTTGGGACAGAGCAGGCTTTGGACGAGTGTGACAATCGGGAGTGTTATCGCATCAAAAGCGACGGTAATAGTAGGGAGGAGGACGGGCCAGGCAGGGAGAGAGTGGTAGTGAGGTGGTTGGTGCATGGAGAGATAATAGGGGAAGTGATCTGTGGCGACGAAATAGAGAAAAGAGGCGATATCGAGGCGTGTAGATTGGAAGAGGTTATGTTGGAAGAGGAGGAAGGGGAGGGCACGAGCGGAAGCGGCGAGGAACAGCAGCGCCGCAACGAGCGACAGCAGCGCCGTGGCGAGTCGGGGAACCCGGACGACACGAAAGTGAAGGAGGTCGGTACAGTAGGGGCGGGGACCCAAGGAGCGGAAAAGAAAAGGCGCGGGCGCCCTCCTACAAAGAAGAAGGATGAAGGAAACAGAGACGTAAGGGAATTTTTAGATGGAGGGGTGGCAGCAATGGAAGCAATGAAAGCCAAGGTGTTGCATTCGCCGCCGACCCCGCCGGCGCCACCTATGACAAGGAAGCGTTGTTGTGAGAGGACACGCAGAAGTTGGGCCGAAGAGAGCTTGGGCCGAGAGAGCTTGGGCCGAGAGAGAGAGAGTTGGGCCGCGGAAGAGTCGAGGGGCGTCGGGGGTAGTGAGGACGAAGACGACCCGGAGGAAGTGGTCGTAGAGGACAGTGAAGGGGAAGCCCAAACGCAGAATGGAGGGGAGCAAGCACTGACGGCGAAGGAAGGGGAGGGGGATCAGGAAGCGTGTGAAGAAAGGCTCAACTCAGTCTTAGCGACGATAAAGGAGGAAATGGAACAGTCGGAGAAGAGATGGAAAGAACGTTGGGAGATTATGACGGGAAACATCAGGAAGGAAATTACACCGCTGCCATGTCGGTGTGAAAGGATGGGAGAAATTGTCAAGGGATTGCTGGCAGAGGCGGAGGAGTGGCGGTACTTGCGGTACAAGGATAAGGTGCTATGAGACGATGAGAAGGAACAGCTGATGGGGGAGTTAAGGGCCTTGCGGCAGAAAGTAGGAGACGAGGAGAGCAACGAAGGAAACGGAGGCACGGAGACACATGGTGCGCCCTGCGAAAGAAGGGAGGTGGGAAGCAGCGGGCAGTACGGAGGTCAGATAAAGGGATCCGGGAGTGCGAGCGGTGGCCTGGCGAGGGAGGAAGGCCAGCAACAAGCCGCCGGCAACCGGGAGGCAGGTCGCGGACAGGCGAGGCAGCGAAGAGGAGACGGGGCGACGAGATACAGCGACGGAGGAGAAGCGATAAGTGCGGCGACGGGGCGCCCGACATCGCAGGAGGCGAGCCCGACTCGTAGACGGGAGCCAAGCTGGTCGAGCAACGAGAGGAAGGGACTAGCGGACGAGGAAGAATGGTCACTACAGAGGGCGCGACGACCCAACAACAAACGACAACGAGTGCCAGAGGCATTGAGCGAGAATGAGTGGCACTGGGAAGCGAAAGAGAGAGTCAGAAGGAAGCGCAAAATAATCGTAAAGGGAATAAATACAGGTGGAAACGTGGGGGGAATGGCGCGGGAAATAGGACAAATTTTAAGAGAAAAGACGGGAATCGCTCCTAAGATCGTGAGGGTAGAGCGTACGGGGGCAGGCACAGTAGTGACGCTCGCCACGATGCAAAATAAAATTGGTATTATGAGGAGGAGGGGGGAGCTGCGTGGCTCGGGGGTGTGGATAGGGGACGACCTGACTGCGAGAGAGGTCGAAGTGACGGAATTTATGAGAAGCGAAGCAAAGGCGAGGAGGCGAGAGGGAAGGAGCACAAGTCTGGGGTACCTGAAAATGTGCGTGGATGGGTCGTGGTGGTACTGGGTAGAGAGGGAAGGGAGAATAGAGCGGTTGACATTTCGGAACGAGCGGGGGCGACAGTAAGGCAGGGGCGAACGAAGCAATAAGCGTGGTAACGTGGAATGTGGCGGGGGTAGGGAAATTGTGGGAAGCGCGTGACTTTTTAGGCCAATTCGACGTTATCTTGGCGCAGGAAACTTGGATCGAGAGTAAGAACGAGAAGGGAGCGATTCAACGGCTGGACAAAGGGTTCCAGTGGTGGGCGAAAGCGGCGGTGCGAGACAAGCCAAAGGGGAGGGCGGCAGGCGGACATTTAATCGGTGTCAAAAAGAGCATGGGCGAAAAATGTAGAGTGATGGAATGGAAGCATGGAATGATTGTAAAAATGAAGAGGCGGAATAGCAACAAGGAGCTATGGATCATAGAAGTGTATATAAACGGCGGCTTCAAACGAGTGGAAGAGGCGCTGCGGCAGTGCGTGGAAGACGGAGTGAAAGCGGGGGCGGCGGTTGTAATTGCGGGGGACCTCAATGCGAGGGTGGGAGAGGAACAGGGAATAGTAAACTGCGAGAGGATCGGGGGGGAGGAAGAGGTAAGGCGTTCGCAGGATAAGGTAGTGAACGCGGAGGGAAAGAAACTTCTCGACTTCTGTGAAAGTTTAGGGCTCATAATATTGAATGGAAGGACGAAGGGCGATGAGGAGGGGAAAATAACCTACGTGGGAGGAGGGGGGGCATGCTCGGTCCTAGACCTAACTATCAGGCTGGGGGACGAGGAGGACGAGGTGGTCAGGAAGATAGAAGTGTTGCCGAGGACGGAGTCGGACCATTTACCAGTGGTATTTAAGCTCGCGGGCGGGGAGGGGCGTAGGGGGAGAGGAGGGGGGAGAAGCAAAACAGCGGCGAGGGAGGTGAGGTTGGCGTGGAAGGTGGATGGAGCGGAAGACTTTGGAAAGGAACTAGAGAAAGTGTGGCAGACAGATGAAGGAACGGCGAGGGAGTGGGGGGCTCTGAAAAACGCTATTTGGACGGCGGCGGAGAAAGTGGGAATGGTGAAGACGACAGGAAAGGGCGGGACGGGGGGGGGTTGGTACGACAGGGAGTGTAGGGAACAAAAAGCGCGGGTGGGGGAAGCGCTGAAAAAACTGCTTAGAAGCAAGAAGTGGGGAAGGACGACGGGGGGCACGACTGGAACGGAAAAAGGTCAACTAGCAAAGGAAAGGAAAGAGATGAAGGATCTTTGCCGTAGAAAAAAGAGGGAATGGTTCGAGGCGAGGTGGAAGAAAGTGAAGGAAAGCAAAAATATGGAGGAGTGGTGGGCGGCGGTCGGCAAATTTCGAATTAAAAGAAAAAGATCGGGTGGGGGAATTAGCAAAGGCCAGTGGGTCACTCATTTCGCAAAACTATTGGGAGGGAAAGAGGGGAGAGGTATCACGGATGGGCAGGATGGTGAGGAGAGGGTAGGAGCGGCGGGGGGAGAGCAAGTGGACGGGAAGATGGAGGAGGAGATCGGTAAACTGGAGTTGAGAAAGGCAATAAAGGGTTTAAAAAATAACAAAGCAGCAGGGGAGGACGGAATAACGGCGGAATTTATCAAGGGGATCGGGGGAAAAGAACAAGAGGGACTGAGAAGGACACTCAATCAGGTATGGAACAAGGGAAAAATTCCGGATGGATGGGAATTGGCACGAATTTACCCAATCCACAAGGCTGGAGACGAGGACGTAGCGAGCAACTACAGGGGGGTCGCGCTGCTCGACATAGGGTATAAACTCCTAGCGAGTATCACGGCCAAACGGCTAAATGGGTGGGTGGAAAGACGGGAAATTCTTAGAGAGAGCCAGGCGGGATTCCGAGCGGGTAGAGGTACAAGGGATCATGTCTTCGTGTTGAATTCCTTGATTAATAATAGGCTGAAAATTAAGGGAGGGAAGCTCTACGTAGCGTTTGTGGATTTCAGGGCAGCATTTGATATGATTGACCGGGAAATGTTGTTTGAGAAACTGAGAAAAAAGGGGGTGGGGGGGAAAATGCTGAGAATGTTGGAAGGAATTTACAAAAGGACAAGAAGTGAGGTGATTACGGAGAATGGGGTGACTGAGAGTTTCGATTCAGAAAAAGGGGTAAGACAAGGGTGTCCGCTCAGCCCGACGCTATTCAACATAGCGCTGGACGACGTGGATGACGTGTGGGAAAAAGAAAGAATAGGGGGAACGGTCATGGGAGGAGTTAAATTCTATGCGATGAAATATGCGGATGATATTGCGGTGCTGGCAGAGGATGCGGAAGGGCTGGGGAAAATGATAGAGCGACTGGAGAAATATGTAGAAGGAGCAAAAATGGAGGTAAATGTGAAAAAGACAAAGATCATGGTGTTCAGGAACGGCGGAGGGAGGAAAAAAGGAGAGGAATGGAAATACAAGGGGGAAAATATAGAGGTGGTCAGCCAGTTCAAATACCTCGGGTACTGGTTCTCGGCGAGGAACACAGGAGGGCTGCACATAAAGAAGCTGGTGGCGAGTGCGCAAAAAGCGGCGAACGCGGTATGGGGAGTAATGAGGAGGGCAAAGGTGGAAGGATTAAAGGAGCGGCTACAATTGTTCGACTCTCTGGTCAAGGCGGGGGCGCTATACGGAATAGAGATTTGGGGGTGGAAGAGAAGGGAGGAAATAGAGAAGCTACAGGGGAAAATGGTGAAAATGGCGCTTGGTGTAGCGAGGAATACGCCAAGTTACCTGTGGAAGCTGGAAGCGGGCAGGAGGAGCGTGGAAGTGGAGGCACGGAGGAGGTCAGGACAGTACCTGGTACAAATTTTGAAAATGGAAGAAGGGAGATGGCCGAAGGTATGTCTGAGAGAGGAAGTGAGAAAAGTGCTGAACGGCAATCCATCAAGGTGGGGGAAGGAGTTAAAGAAGGCAATGGACGGGGTGGGGGATGGGAGGGTGATAAACCTGATATGGTCAAGCGCAGAAAGCTGGGAGAGGATTGGGAAATACCTAAAGGAGGGAGTAGAAAGGAAAGCGGAACAAGACAGGCAAGGAGATTGGGTCAAAGTGGACCGTTCTTCCTTCTGCCCTTGGTACAAGGAAATAAAGACGGAGTGCGAGCGAGAAAAATACTGGGATAACAAAGAGTTGAAGGGGGAAGTGAAGGAACAATGGGCAAGATTAAGATGCGGAAATGTAGGGAAAGTGGGGAAGAGAGGCTTCGGAAACTGGACCTGCGAATTATGCCAAGAGGACGAGGAAGGCCTAGAGCACATTTGGAAGTGCCAAACAGCGAGGAAGGCGATAAAGGAAGGTTGGGTAAAGGGGGTCGACGAATGGAGAGGAGGGAGAGTGGGGGAGGGGTTGGAGCGTTGGACGAAAGACACGCTGAGAGGGGAACCGGTAGCGGCAATATGTGAATATTTAGGGGCGTATGCAAAATTAAAAAAGGCAAAAGCGGCGGAAGACCGAGAGGAAGAGGAGGAGGATAGTAGTACGGGGGCGTGCGAGGGGTACTGAAAATAGGGTAAAATAGTAAAGAGCGTGGCGGATATATTGGCTTTCTTCTTTGTTATTGTTAATGATAAGGATGGGGCGTGTGTGGCGTTTAGATATAAGGACTAGAACATAAGGCGAGAGATGGGTGAATGTAAAAAGCGAAAGCTGAACATGTGTGGAATAAAATCTATCTATCTATCTAATAATGATAACTAATAAACATAACTAATCAAATAAGAATTAATAGTAATAGTAATTAAAAAAAAAAAAAAAGCACTGAGCGCGGAACGATCCCGCGCCCCTGCGAACTGAAGCCAGGAACGCTACCGACGGGACCATCTCATCGCTTGTAGAATATGTGCACTTTCTGGCACTACCGATTCGCGGCCGGATAGATGAATGGCTTGTTTTTGGGAATAATGCTTTATCGCTTGATGAAAGTATATGAGAATGAACATAATAATACGAATATCAATATATTTCCGCTTACTTTTATGAATTACAATTTATTTGGCATAGGGACGGGTGTCAACAGAGCGCAAACAATTTTTTAGAAGATAAATAAGTTGTAATTTAGATTTATTATTACATTTAAATGAACGTACAAACTAATAAAATAAGCGGTCGGAGTGCGCAATAAATTTTTCGACACGAAAAAATAACTAATTAAAATAATAATGATAACTAATAAACATAACTAATCAAATAAGAATTAATAGTAATAGTAATAAAAAAAAAAAAAAGCACCGAGCGCGGGATCGATCCCGCGCCCCTGCGAACCGAAGCCAGGAACGCTACCGACAGGACCATCTCATCGCTTGTAGAATTTGTGCACTTTCTGGTACTGACGATTCGCGGTCGAATGGATGATTGGTTTGTTTTTGCGGATAATGCTTTATCCCTTGATGAAAGTATGAGAATTAACATAATAATACGGAGATAAATATATTTCCGCTTACTTTTATGAATTATAATTTATTTGGCATAAGGACGGGTGTGAGTAAAGCGTAAACAATTTTTTAGAAGAGAAATAAGTTGTAATTTAGATTTATTATTATATTTAAATTAACGTATAAACTAAAAAAATAAGCGATCAGAGTGTGCGATAAATTTTTGGTATACATTAATAACGCAGAGAATCAAGAGCTAAATAAGCATTGAAATCATCTAAAAGCCTCGCGCGTGCCATCGGGTGACGTCACGCGCGGGCCGTGCTCGGATTGCTTTTTCCCTCGAAGCCTTCGTTCAGTTCGTTCGGCTTGGCCGCACATGAACGTGCTCAGCGTGTCTATGTGTTGGTGTAGCTGCCGAAGGCGCGGTCGGGATAGTTCGACGGCACTCGGCTCTTTCCGAAGATGTCCGAGCGTCGCTCGCTCACGGACACGCGCTACTATGATTGTGTGATGGGCGCGCGAGGGACTAGAGAGAGGGTAACTTTCGAGCGCGATCTGGCTGCACTGGTCGGAAGAATTCCAGACCGTACGAGAACGAAAGCGATCGCTAGCTATTTGGGAAATGTTTGGGGCAGTGTGTCAACAACAAAAAGTCACTGCCTTGCACTGCTTATTTCTTTTGAATACTCATTTATAATGTGTTCGCACGAACACACACACCCCCTCCACTCGTATTCTCCAGCACCGTTGTGTATTTTTCTTGTTGTAAGTACGAGACGCAGCTTTAAATTCAATTGATTATCCTTCTACTTAATTGAAGGGAGGAAAGGGCGATTTTCTCTCAATCGGCGGAAGAGCATTGCTTTGTTTTATCTATAATATTATGAATTTTCCTATTATAACAAGGCACACAGAGTACGTGCCGGTATGTAGAAAAAATTACATCGAAACCTTGTATCACGTGTTACGATAAAAAAAATGCTTCGGTAGAGCGTTTTTTCTCGTTTACCACCATGTTTCTTGTATGCTCAGACGTTGAGGACATTATTATTAGGACGGGACTTGAACCCCCGTGTCATCGTTGATGCGATATCCGAAGTGGGTCTTCCTCGTGTTTCCGGCAGATATACTCTAGAAAAGGCATTAAAAATTTCATCAGATCGAAGAGACTTTCTCAATGTTGCTTACGCATCGACCCAATATTTCAAATTGGTCGGTAAATATGTATACCCGTTCGTTCGTATGTACATACATACTCGACGATCGGTATAAATTTAGACTTGAGCTTTCTTTATTGCAAGCTCGAACGTGAATGGAACTTTTCAAAATTATCAAAATATCGAAGAATTTTCCAGCCCCACCGACTCCGCTACTTTCCGTTAATACGAAATGGGCGAGCGTTTGTTCTTATTTTTCCTAGCAATTTGTCGATTCGAAAAAAGATTATCTGTAATTTTTGACAATTTAAATCGCAGAGGAATAATGCAAATGCCGAAAAGCACATAGCCGAATACTTTACACATTATTACAGGGTACAACTAGATGGTATATATAAAGGTTTGCAACATGAATATCGATAAATAAATAGTGTACGGTAAGAAATACTTCACATTGTGTTAGGGTCAAATAGAAACGTATGATAATTATGTAAATGCCGAAAGACATCATACAAACCTTACAAACAGTGCCATGAGTAATATGCACGTTGTGAATATAAGGAAGGTATAGGCACCGAGGAGTCTTTGAATGGATGGAAACATCATCCCAACGATGAAATTTCCACCCCAATTGGAAACGCTACCGAGTGACATTGCCGCCGGCCTCGGACCAACGTCGAACAGTTCTGATCCAATGAAGTACGGTATTGGACCAAGGCCGATTCCGTAGAACATAACATAGGCAAGTACGGCTATTGTGCACAACCAAGGCATGAAATGGGTCGTGTGCTTTGTTTGTATAAAACAAAATTGACGAATTAATTAATTTGAAAGAAAAGGAAAAAAAAACACAAAAACGAAAAGTAGAACCGTCATTTAGTCATTTGGTAATTGAACGAGTCAATGTGAGTGAAAATAATTATACTTACTATTAATTGAATGGAGATTGTGAGAATGACGAGACATCCAATACTCGTATAACAACTGGCCAGAAAGAGCCGTCTTCTCCCGAACAACGACATTATTGTAACCGAAATAACGGCCATACTGATATTTATGAGACCGGTCCCGAGGGTCGCGTACTGTGCGCCAACTGTGCCCATTCCAGCCTTTAAGAATATACCGTGCGAATAATAAAACACGGAGTTAATGCCGCTAAGCTGTTGTCCAAATTGCAGACAACAGACGAGCAGCAGTGATAGTCTGAGAGTTGGATCTTTAACGAGCCGACGTATCGTCCAATTATGTATTGTTGTATTTCTCGCCGATTCTTCCTGAAGCGAATGTATCTCTTTCTGCAGTAGCGACATATCCTGATTTCGTAGACGACTCAGCTCTGAAATGCTAGAAAAATTATTCGGCATTCGTGTGCTGAAAGCGTTAGTTTTGCCCACTTTCGGTGTACCGTCCAACTGTAGCTGTTATAAGGGGCCAGTCCACTTTGAAAATTTCAAAGTTTCAATTTGAACATTTCACTTGAAGAAATCGACGATGATGAGCAATCAAGCAAGGGATTTTGTATGGTGGAGGAATTGAGCCGATTGAGTTTAGGCGAGAGTTTTTCATAGTATAAACTTCAAACGCGTTTTTCTCGAAACAACGTTTTCAAAATCTAATAAAACTAATAAACCGATTCGCTTCGAAATTTGAACCACATAATATTGTAAACACGATTCGCAACAAGATGACTCTCGATGGTTGTGAAATTTTGATTTTTACTCGTTTTTGTTGTTGCGACAATACTGCGA
>OX632357.1:11332328-11394828 GCA_951751655.1 Ophion costatus | reverse complement strand
TTGAAAATGTTTTGAAATTTTTTTCTCCACCTCTTTCAAGGAGATAAAGCGACAAAAACTTGCTTGGCCATCCAGCCATTGCGGGGCCAGCCGCGGTCTTCATCGTCGGTGTTCGAGATGTAATTATTTTCTACGGTAAATCGTTGCAAATCATTGCGGATTATCACAGGGGGGGGATATGTAATGAATTTTGACAATGAATAGCCGAAAATAATCACATCTTCTCCTAATGATCCACCAAAAAACGCCCATTTCTTCAGCAGCCACCATTTGAGTTATACTTTTCAAGATATTATTATACAAGACTTGTTTGTGTCGTAGAAAATTGTAAGAAATAGATTTGATTTGCTTACCTTGGATATTCGTCCTCCAATTATTCGTCAATTTTCTTCAATAATCACTCATTTTTCGTACAATCATCGACACATAATAGGCGACAAAACCGATCTTCTTTTAATTCGCAATGGGGACAAAAAAATTGTACGTCCATCCTGATTGGCCGATCTTTTAGAACTGAAACGATGCTGCGAAACTTGTTGTTCCGTGAGGAAATAAGCTCTTCGGGTATAACATTTTCGGAAAATTCCAAAATAGATGAGACAGGAGGGAGCGGTAGATAGTAATAATATTTAGCATATATTTCTGGATGGATTTGTGTTACTATTGTTACCGCGAATATAAAACGCAGTCGTGAAGTACGGGTGTTACCAAGGAGACTAACGTTATACAATAAGGGACTGTCACAAATGGGAGAGTCATTGTACTCTATCGTCTTCGAGATATTCGAGGGGGACATACGAAACTAAATACGAACATGAATAAACAGGGGTTATTTTAGTACAAGGGAGCAAGAATGATAATGATGACGATGATGATGATGATGATGATGATGATGATGATGATGATGATGATGATGATGATGATGATGATAATGATGATGATGATGATGATGATGACGATGATAGCATTGATCCCGAAAGGCCATTGTAAGATTGATAACTTTTCTATTGAGAGAACAATTATAGCTTAAAGAAGAAATAGGATTTTACGGAAATCATAGCAACTCACCGACAGTAAGGCGTCCAAGCATCAGTAGTTCGACCGAATTTAACGTGGGAACGAGAAGGAACATGATAGCTCCGATAATACCGCACAAGTTCCCCACTGCTAAAGCTCCTCGTCTGCCGAACTTATCAGCAAGGAAACTAGCTACGAGAGAGCCGGATACACCTCCGATCAGAAAAATAGACACGACGCTTGACCAAACTATATCCAAACTTTCTGGCTTCAGCCTAGCGTGGTAACGGTGTTCTATACTGTCATTACAAAAAGCTTTTATAATCTGCAAATTCAAAGAGATTCGCTCAGTAGCAAAACAGACAGACCTAAGACTAAAGACTGGATTATTATTCAACTTTCGTACTATACTTACATCCGCAGGATTATTGACAACACCTATATTAAAGCCTGCGGGTAAGGCGGAGCCAAGACAACAAGTAACTCCGCCGAGAACAAGTAGGGGAGACCACCCTCCCGGATCGACCGTTCGATCCGAGTAATCCTGGAACAAAAAACACGATGCTGACATATTTCTTACGGTTCAAATAAATATCACAATACACTTATGCGTGTTTGTGAATTAAATTAATTGGACGATTTTATTGTTCTTTACTTTCCAGATAATACGGATAACAGAATGTTTTGAAGTATTACGCTTTTAGAATGCGTCATAAATACCATGTACGGCAAAACTATATCTATTTCATAAAATTACAAATTGTCGGAAATGAAAAAAGAAGAAAAAAAATACCTATATATATGGACAAACATCGTACACTTTGGGGTCAACTCTGTTAAATATATTGCATCCCGTGTACGCGAGGCCCAACGTGTCAATTGATCTTGTTGAAACGAATTAAATTAGCATAGATAAGACTGTTGACTTCGTATACTACTCAGTTCTGCTCTGCGTATAACTGGTAATAAAGCTTAATGCTGTTAGATAAACAGATAAATTGTCAAGTTATATTTCCACATTAGTCGTTCTGTCTCTGATAAACTTCTTCAACTGTCAGTTATCCTCCATGTTAGATTCGCGCATATTTTGGATGGGTCATTAGATATGTTATAACGATGCTTGTGACATTTTGCATCTCTGGGTAATATATAACCGCTTTCAAAAAAATAGTGAACCAATTTTTGGAAAACTATATCAATTTTCATATGAGTCTTTTCAGTCGCCATGGCATTGATATTTTACCTGTAGCGTGTGGTTTCACTTGCGTGTGTGTGTGAGTGCACAAGCATGCGTCAAACATTGGGTTAATGTGTACGTCATGAATTAATTTTTCGCTCATATTCCATTAAAGGTTACATGCCAATGTGCCACGCGAAATATGTTTTCTACACGGTTAGAAAAATACTTTGTCTGTACAGCTAGAAAAACCCGTTTTCCGATTGAGTGTTTACAAGATTCCCAATGAATGAATAGTGTATAGTATCTTGTGTGCTTTCAAAAGGTACATTGTATTATCTCAGGTTCTACTTGATGAACAATTTTATAATATTAGTAAGATTGCAACTAGGAATGTGTTGGGAATACTGGAAATTTGATTTCCTTATGCCATAACTGCATTTTTATTTCCATGCTTTGATTTTTGCCAGTTAGCACAATTACGTTCAGCAAATTTGGAACACGTCCAGAAGTGCAAACAAAAAGTCAGTGTGAGCGAGAGATTGTGTCAATCGTGAAGAGTCATTGTTTCTAGTGGCTGCATTTCCTTCAATCGCTGAGCCGTTATAATCAGTTTCCAATGTACTGCGACAATGGTTCGTGAAATAAATATTACTAGCTATATGGAGAGTGTTGCAACAGGCACACAGTTGGGAACAGTTTGTTATCTCGTTGTGTAGCGAAAACGAGAAATAGATACAGTAGCTTGAACGAAATAAACGAGTTGAAGTTAAAAATATCTGTTAATAAGTGTTGTTTAATTGACCAGGACTGCATGACACGATGGAGCAAGGCATTGTCTTAAAACGCAAATTTAGATATAAAAATGTATTATTAAACTCACATGTTTTCTTGTTTCGGTCGCAACAGCTGAAGTTTTCGAATTTCCAAGGCACAGAGAGGCAACGTCCGAGTCTGTGAGGGTGTAAAATAGTATAGGCTAATTGTTCCCCCGTAATCGCAAAATAGTGTTTGCACGGAAAAAGGAAAAACCGCAGAAAAATGTTGCTAGATTTGTAGGGTTTACCTGAAACCATTGCGATTTATTAATTTACCCTAACTGTCGCAGGATTTCATGAGTAAAGTGACAAAATGATGAAATTCTATGCAGAGCATACGGCGCACTGTCAGTTCTATAAACGTGGTGAATGCGATATATATATTTTTCCTTCGAAGCGCATGCCCAGCGTGTCGTGCGAGGTTGGCCAAGGTGCGCGCAAGTCCGTATGTATAAAGACGAAAAAAACAAAAGGAAAAAAAAACGAAAAATATGCCATGTACCAGTGGGGGAAGAATGACAAACCAAGACCTTCGGTATATTCAAATGTGGGATATCTGTTTATTTATACATGGAAGTTGGTCGGCGGAGGTGTGTTTTTCTGTACACAAGCAGAAGAACCGCTAAATGGATGATTATATGTAAATGAAGGATGATTGTTGAAATTACTTGAAAGCATGTGCAAGATCAACATAACCTCACAAATTTTCGAACCGAGTTTTCTCACAGACGGATGAGTTTTTTGGCGAAAAAAGCATGAATCTCGGGAGAATTCCCTGACGCAGAGCTTGACGATTTTCGTTTGATATCAACGATTTTTTCGAATATGAAATGTCAAACAATTTGAAGCTTGTTATATATAGTATTTAAGGCGAGGTAGATAGATGTATCACGTTACATATGAGTGCGAGAAAGATAACTGAAATTTTCCAACAGAGATTTATCAGAGATTAATAATATTTGGGGCTAAACAAAAGCGTCAAGCTTTGCGTCACTGAATGCCACATAACCAGATGCTTCATGTTACGAAAAAAAAGTCTGGGAAATAACGGCTTTCTAAAGTTTAGGGTAAGCTTCCGAAAAGCTTTTCCCTCTGATCGAGCTGAAATTTTGCAACAGGCCTTCTTAATATTCTTAGAGAACCTCTAAAAGGATTTTTGGCGACCAGCAATAGGTTTCGAGCTATCGAATTTTGAAAGTTATTATTTATTTCACTATGCTTCTACTATATCAATACCGAAAAGGCGCAGTTCTGCCTGCAACACTTACAGTGGGTCCAAAAAGTATATGTACACCTAATTTTCTTTACGATAACTTTGAACGAACAAGTGATATATATAGAATAAAGTTGCTTTGATAAATAGTTTACCATCTATGAACCGGTGTTCTAGTCTAGTGGTTAGCGTGCTTGCCTCTGAAATCAGTACATCGGGAGGTCGCGGGTTCGAATCGCGTCGTCTCTCCGTAGTTTCGGAGAAAAATAAAATACGGGCGTGACGTGTAGCTCCAGTTCTACACGGGTGTTATTTCAGTCATTACGTCGAAAAAAAACGGGTTGAAAATGCAAGCAAACCGAGAAGATGATCTTTGGATATTGTGTGGAGGGGGCTTGGAAAAGCTTAAGTTCAAATGGTCGACCAAGATTTCCTATGTGCATTCCCCGGCATTTTGAAAAAAGGGTTGAATTTTTTTTTTTTTCAACAACTCGGCTCTCCGTCGAGATACGAAAATTGCGAGCGGATACTTTTTTGTTGCTTTTTTACTCTCTACAATTTAGGTCCTATACATTTTTCACCTACCGTTCATGGTTGTTGAGATATCGAGCGAGAAAGTAAAAAATTCAGTTAGTGAAACTTGTTTTTTGCTGTTTACTGCTTTCCCGTGATAAATATCGAACCCAAACCCAAACAATTTCGAGTTAAGCTTTTCTAAGCCCCCTCCACACAATATCCAAAAATCAGCTTTCTCGGTTCACTTGCATTTCCAAATGTATATAATGACTGGACGGCGATGATCGCAAAATCATATTCCCGAACTCGCCGCCGCGATTTAGCACCATTCCCGAGGCACGCCAAAAACGGGAGCGCTGTACATCTTCCTACTCATCTCTGGCGATACTTTCATAATTCAGTTGGGATGAAAAAAAATAATCGATATTTTTAGAGATATCGATTACTTATTTTTGTCTTCAAGTAATCGAGATTAATCGATTTAATACCAACTTCAATTTCAAACTAAATCTAAAACTAAAATTTACGACCAACTTTAATTTCAAACTGATCGAGGTATCGATCGAGGATCGAGGTATATAATGGTTGTGGAAGTCCACGCTTTCACATTCTCTTTTTTTATAGTCTTCATTCTTCGAATTTTCCGATAGCTCCGATTTTCCGATAGATGTAAACATTTTTGCCCACAAATCATTGCAACCCGGGAAAAAAGATCATATCTGAATATATCTGAATGTATCTGAATCATATCTGTAGAACCAGATATGATCAGACAAGAAAATTGGCAATGTCTGATCATATACTGTCATGACAGATCACGTATGCTTATATCTGAGCATGTATGATCATCCCGAGAACAAATTTTTACATCAGATCACATCTGATTATATCTGGATTATATATGATCCAGATATGATTGATCATATCTGGATCTTGTCTAATGATGCAAGAAAAATTGGCAATATCCGAGCATATATGATTAGATTTGACGATATCAGACCATATGATGTCAGACCTGACAATATCAAATCTTTCTATTCAAATCTGCCTATAATATGCTAAATTGACCGGTTTCGAAGCGAAATTGGTCGCATATCAGAACAGATATACCCATATCAGGGTGAACATGCTTATATTAATAGCAGACATGAGTATATGTGATATGTCATATGTATATATCTCCTTGCCGTACACTTACGACATTTATCCTCGACATACATATGATATCCTGTTTGCGAACCGATGATATTTTATAAGTGATGTACAGTGTTATACACGGATCAAATGAGAGTTCTCAAATAGGCCAATATCGTGTGACTATGTGTGCGTATGCGCGCACCTGTGTATGTGTTATAAGACACACAATCATAATAACACTTTTATATATAGATATGCATTGATTTATATTTGATTAGATCTGATCACACGTGGGCAAGCATGTTCAGCGATGATCATATAGAGCTTGGATGATTTCGAGTATAATTCCATATCTGAGCAGATACAATCGTACATGGACAGATATTTTCAGACCTGATCATGTACGAGTTTGATTTGGTTGCATATTTATCCATACCTGGTTGAATATGTTCATGCATGCACGCACATATTCAAGTCTGGTCATGTGTGAGCTCGTATGTAGTCGTGAATTGTACTATATCTGGTTAGACATGACCACACATGGGCAGACATGTTCAGCTATAAATTCATATCTGCACATATTTGCTTATGCGCGATCATATCTGACCAGATATAGAGCTACCCCTGAGCGCATAAAAATACATGTATGTTCATCTTTGACCATGCATGATCAGATAAGAGCATTTTTCCCCGGGAAATAACTGTTAATCCTAATAAAATGCCCCGGTAGCTAAATTTTCATAACTGACTTCACGATGTTTCAAACTTCAAATAGCCATAGAGTTATGGGCAAAGTCGAAAAGCCGCGCGAAAGGCCATTGGTGCGGCGTCATCGCCTCTCATTACAGCAACGTTCCATTTGAAATGAACGGCGGATGAGTAATAATTCGGTAACGGATGAGAGCACGGTGATCAAAAGTTTGTTTGGGTTTGATTGGGTTCGAGCACTCTTTTGGACCTCAGAATCAGCATTGATTCAAGCAAGCTGGATGCTGATGAAAACAACAAGAATGACCTTCTGCTGGAACGCACAAGGTTGATTAAATTTATTGACGCTTTTCCGAAACCTGAACATCTTGAATCACTGAAGACGGAAGGGCCGTTACAGCTTCTGCGCTCTATTGAATAGAGTTCAGCCTAGCTGATTAAGTCCCGAACATCATTGTTATGCTACAAATCTTCCGTACCGTGGACATCAGCGTCGCGATTTGCGAGAGAAGTTTCTCGAAGTCAAAACTCATAAAGAATTATCTACGGTTAACAATGGGTGATTCTATATTGAACAATTGCGATGGCGAATGGCGATTTTGTCCATTGAACGAGATCTGACTGGTTCAATCGATTTCGAGAGTGTTATCAACGACTTTGCTCGTCAGAAAGTACACAAAATAGTTTTGTAAACATTCTTAACTTCATCCTTCTAGCATAGCCTGTGTCAAAATGCGGATTTTAGTTGATAAAAAGTCTTCATGCCAGTTCCTGTGTTGAAATTTTTTATCGTACGGTAAACATTGGGGCACCAATTTCGCACGCTCCGCCTTAGGTCCCAAAAGCCCTTCCAACGCCACTGGCGGGGGGGGGGGTGGTAAAACACTTCACTTATCTGGATAAGCACGCTTTATGTCCTTCTCAATAATTCTGTAAATAGATCTTTCTGCGAATACTTTTCATTCCATTTCCATAGACCACCCCGTTCGCAACCTTTTTTAATGGCGGACCCCCCAGGCCTCCGTTCGTCAATGTTGTATCTCTATTCGTGTTGTCCGCGGACCACTTACATTAGGACATGCTCGCGGACCCCAGGGTAGGAAACCCTGCCATAGAAGAAGAACTCGCACAAAGCGGAAAGCGCGATGATATATGTAGGTATAGAGGACGAACGGAGCCTTTTCGATGTAGATACATTAGAACAGCAGTGAAATAAAATGAGGAGTCCTTTTAGGGGTCCTCTTACAATTAGAATAAACTACAAGAACGGGCGCGGACTGGTGATTTTTGTCACCGTGACTGTTTCATCACTGTCGTCGCCGCGTATATAGATCCTTACGGTGGTGCGCGCACTTGAATTTACGTCACCGCCATAAGGGACCATAGACGTGGCGACAGTTGACAAAACAATCACGGTGACAAAAATCACCAGTGCGCGCCCCGCGTTAGAATAAGCTCTTCGGAAACTTATCCTGAAAATGTAACAAATTCGCGACATTTTAAACGGGCGTACATATTGCTGAACTTTTACTAGCCTACATTTTCCCTTCTGTTGATGGCATAATTAATACAGATTTTTCAATTCATGACCTCCCCGTTCTAGAGACTTGAAACGATAAAAATGTAATTTTATGAGTGAACCATAGAACACCTACCACCACATTAACGATATTTATTTTCTTATTAACAGAGGCATGTAGATTCGTAGTATCATGTAGATTCGAGGCGTAATTATATTACGAGGCTTCTCGTAATATAATGAGGATTATTGCTTATAGAACAATGCATCCGTAGAATGAAAAAATAAAACAATTCTTCGTGAATAGGTGAGATGAAAATACAATGACATCGGGTTGTCGGGTAAAACAAACCGTATCGGAACGTCGTATTTGGGTGTCGTTCGTTTGTATTTATAGTGTGAACATTGTGTTACCAACTGCGGGTACCGACTACCGAGCCGATCTGAGAATTGGAGTAGGATCGAGATAGCAGTGGGGAAGAACGATTAAAAGGGCTCGTCCCGGCTCGACTCGCTCTCTCTCGAACCCCCTGCGATAGCGAAGAGCGAACATTGCGTATTAGAGCTTATTGAACCTGAAAAGTAATTGCGGCCACGTGCGGAACGGCCTTGCGAATCCTTATATGAGGTTGCGGGGCGATCTGCGAGCCCTAGCGCCTTCGGTTGCGCGGAACACGCAATTAGAGTATAGACATTACTATTCATATTATAGCTTTCTTATTACATATTACGCGAGTACTTATTTCGGCGCCTCCCCTTCCTTCCTACGCGCTAACCGCCGACCATCGGACAAACGAGTGCTTCAAACGAGTAAGGACGGTATATAACCATTGTTTGTATATAGTCGTTCCGCTATGCAAGGCAAATTGTACATTTGCCAATGGAAATATCATTGACTATCCGCATCGAACGGGAGAAAGAAAAACGCTTCTTCGGCACTTTTTCTATGTGCTGATCAAGTCATGAAATGCGCATGTCGAAGAAACTGCCAATGCGAACAAATATTGCGAAATGAGTGTTCGATTACACTTACGATTTTTTTTTTTTTCATTGACAGTGCTTTCGTGTGAGCTTGAATAAAATTATCTCGACTAGCTATTTGAAGCGAGAGAGAAGCTTCCAGGCAGGTTTTTTTAAGGGCTGTAGTGAATCTCTAGGCGAATAGGAATTCTCGTAGTTGGAGGATTAAAAGGACCATTCAGAAAAGTAATCACTTTTTCAAAATAAATCGAATCTGATTTTGTTTGTCGGTACGGCACTCGATGTCCTAATTACTAAACACAAATATAGCGGACGCAGAATAGGCAGGTATCCCAAAACACCAGTATTCGCAATCACTTATCAAAGTCTTGCTATCAATTGTTTCATTAGACTTCGTTATCAGATAATTCGAGTTGACGCTGGACATTATTATAAGAAAATCGCACGGTGAAGAAATACATTGGCGCTTTACATCGGCCTTTTACATATGGGTAGTTTTGAAACGGTAAAATTTATATTGACGTCGGAATCGAAGATTCGATTTTATCGAACGATAAATTGTTTACGTATTTACAATTATTATGGTTACTTGCCATCCTCAGTGCTGCGTATTATCGCTGAATAAATTCAACGTACATTGAGCAATGCCGGCCAGCATGAATGACGTATTCATCCGCGCGCACACACGCGCACACACACATGGATATCTTTGAAATTTATCGACCAACTCGCTGCGACCAGTGCGACAAACACATTTTGACAAACAACCTAATGTAAACGCAGTTATTTTCTTACATTTTGTAAGTCACTTGCGCGAATAAATGTTTACGTCTACTTTTGATTATTTTCAATAATTTCGCTTAGAAAAAATGTATTGAAGAATATCACGACAATCACGACAAATGCTACTAATTGAATCACCATCAGAATTTTGATTCATTTCAACAGGATTTAGGTCTATATTTAGTTGCGTCAACATACTGATTATAAACGATCTCACTTCTTATCTGGAATCAAGGATATCATTAGCATAATCGAAATTTATTGAAAAAATCGTATCATACATACACCGAAGAGAAAAGCAATTAAACAAATCTAGCAAGCACGAGTAACTTTGTAATTGATTGTACAATGATGTATTTCATAAAAGGAAGTTTTGGTTCAATGATCATTTCGTTACACGCGTAGCGTGAGAATTTATTTTTTGTTATCTCGGTCATTCTCTTTTCGAGCGGAGATAAGCACTGTTAACCTCTATCTAGAATTTACTTTGAAACTCCAGCAGCTATTGCTCTAGGAAAAAACTTGGGTGCATACATACTGAAATTATGATTTTTATTGACCGAAAAAAAAGGTTTACTTCGTAACTTGATACGGAAAATGAGTTGTGCTTCTCAATTATCGAAAATATATTTCTCGAAAAAAAAAAATTGACTGCTAAAGCAAATAAAAATAAGAATACAAAAGTATGTTTAGAAACTGATGGTGTATTTTTTCCCCTAAAAACGTGAGCAGACAGTCGGATCTTTATATGATATTTATACGAGCCGAATGGAGTAGGAAATGTTTCACTTGGCCGGTTTATTTTCGTTTGATTATAGCAATGAGTATATATGTGACAGTTTGGACGCGTTTTTGTCTCGTGAATGCTCGAATTTACTGATAAATCAATTAAAATGTTATTCAAAACTGGTTTCAACTAGGAAAAGCTAGTTCTAACGAAATTGAACAGTTAAAACTGATTAGGATTGTTTGAGTTTAAGATGAATGTTAACTACAATTCAAATTTATTTGTCAGTAAATTCTAGTTAGATTCTCTAACAGGGTACACTTCGAATCGGATTTGGAATTTGCAAATTCAAAAAATTATTCGGCAGATTTGGCGCTGATTCAGCACAGTTGAATGACGCTTATTTTGAATCACTTAAAGGCTAAAACAAAAAAAAGCCTCAATTTTTGCAGTACCCTGCTTTTGTAAAATGTTCATCAAATTGTGTAAGTTTCATCTACAGATGGATATATATTTTCGAGGGATAATGTTTTCCAGTATTACCTTTTTTGAATTCCATACCGGTGACCGTAAGTTCGTTGTAATTTGTGACGAATGAAATTTTTTTAGCAATCCCGCTCATTCGTCGAGTGTGTGGTGAAAAAAGACTGTCACTCGTTTACGCTCCAACGTGCACCAAATACTGCAATCGCGTCTTGTCAGTACACTCATTGGCGCCTCTTCTCGATTTATATATACCCCACCACGACGGCAACTCGTTCGGGCATTACGATGGGTACGCAGGCGAGGTTTAATATGGGAGCGTATCAGCTTATTGTAACTAGCGAATTAGGATTGGAAATAATATTCGACCGATCGACGATATATCAAACAACGTATATTTATCAGGTCCTCGTATTATTTTGATTTATTGTTGTTATCATTATTATTGTTATTATTATTATTATTATTCGTTCTTTTGCCTGATTTTTTTTTCAATTATATAAAAACCTCTATTATCCGAATTTTCGGTTATCTGAACTGAATGATGATGATGATGATGATGATGATGATGATGATGACGATGACGATGACGATGACGATGACGATGACGATGACGATGACGATGACGATGACGATGACGATGACGATGACGATGACGATGACGATGACGATGACATTTCTTTTCTCAGTTAAGGTATCGCCTCAAGGCATCCCCCATTTTTCTCTAATATAAAGCTGTGTCCTAACACTTTGAAATATTAACTTCACACAACAGATCGTACAATATACATTGTATGTATAGACGAGAAGATGAGGCCTGAAATGGTCTGAAACCCAAGACCAGAAAATCGTCTGACACAGCTGCTGTTCTGGAAGGGAATTCGAGACTCGGCGGCCAAAAATTGAGCAACTCCTATGAGACAGTCAAAAATTGATAATTATTTTAATACGCAATTGCGATTTCACTGCACAAGTAACCGGGTAGAAATTTGAGTCGGGAATAAGTATTGCCCCTGATACGCCTTCCCTACATGTGATATCAGTCTCTGGTTCGCAATGTTTTAACGCTAGGTCCCGATACGCCGTTCCTTTTATGGGGAACTGGCCAGAAACGGGCCGGGGAACAAGCGGTTAAATGAGCAGAAAAGTCGTAGGAAGGAGATTGGAAACAGCCAGGAACAAACGAGGAAATTAAAAATCACGATTCGGCGTTATTGGAATCCTTGAAGGGGTAAAATCGGGAGTGTATTTAGTTTAGTATTTCGACTTCAAGCTGCCGATTTCTTCAAATTAAAGAAGTACATCAAGTTCCCGCCAATGATGCTTATTCGCGGCTGAAAACTCGACATTTTCGCACGACAAAAAATTACGTGATGCTGATACAAAATCGCTAATATTTCAAGGTCTTGGCAGATGTCCGACCTTACGATATGACGTTTTACATCTGACACTTTCAAACATAACCTGCTCCTGGTGGGACCATCTTTTGTCAAACGGCAGAGATTTATTTGTACTTCCAATACTATAAATATTAATAATTGACCGTGATAATGTGATTTCATTATTGTAATTATATATCCTCCGTTATATAAGCGTATAATATCCGTCAAACATCGTAATTCATTCTTTATGATAGCATTGTCCGGCCCCGATTATCGTTGAAGAAAATAATATGATAATAAAACGGAACATACAATTATAATATATTTAAACATATTTTACATATTTAATTATCAATATCTTTGATGACGCAAAAAGTATTATTCAATAATAGATCGGGATTTAATGTTCAAGAGATGTCAATGTTCTGCTGAGGAAAAGATTTAGGTATTTTATATTCCTGATCTGTTCCATGAAACGACCCGGTTAGGTAAATCGGACGAGACAAGCCAGGCCTGGACCATACACGTCTATAACGTCTGGAATGCCCGGTTACATTTCTGCACGGGTGGTGGTGGTGGTGGTGGTGGTGTTGGTGGTGGTGGTGGCGGTGGTATAAAAATGAAAACTGTATTTATTGTTAATTGCTACCGAATTAAGAATTCAGGCTCGTTAGACTGATAAAAAGTATTTTCGATAATGTTTATATTATACGAGTTGATTTTCCCGGAAATCCGCGCTATATTTTCGATTGTCCGAATTTTTTTAGACTATCGGAACGCGATGTCCGGTCCCCAATTAGTTCGGATAATCGAGGTTCCACTGTACATTGAACGTATTTTTAATATCATTCAATGATAATTATATTTTTTATTTTCCTCGCTTCTCTCGAAATATCGAAGCTCGTAGATCAAATATTGGCAAGACATTTTTCAGGGATATATGTAATCGCGCTAATCGTGATTGATTTTTCATCGTTAATTCCCGGCTTCTCTATTTTATAAATTAATTCGGCACAAGAAGATGCGTTAAACTTTCGTATATAAACGCGCCAAAACGAAAGATTCGTTCTGTGTTATGTAATAATATTACACAGTATATTATAATGCTCATTTTCTGGGAAAAATAGATTTGTTGATCTTGTCGGTGGAAATGCTTGAAATTCTTCGAAATAGGCCCCTCCTGCATCAACGCACTTGCGGAGACGTGTCTGCTACGCCTGGGAGGCACCCTGAAACTCCTCCACAGGAATGCCTTTTAAGAACGTTGTAACATGCGTTTGGATGTTTTCCACGGTCTCCCAATGCTTTCCATTCAGCTCTCTCTCTCTCTCTCTCTCTCTCTCTCTCTCTCTCTCTCGCTCTTCACTGCGGGAAACAAAAAAAAGTCACAGGGAGCTAAGCCACTGGGATGCTGTTCCGGGGGCCAGGAAGTTGGTTACGATGAAGGCCGTGATGCCCGGGGACCTCCTCCCGGCCTTCCTTGAACGCCTTGTGCCACCTCCCGGATTGTGATCTTGAAATGCAGTCGTCCGTAAAGGCCTCTTGGAGCATCTGGAATGTTTCGGTAGCATTCTTTCCAAGCCGCACGCAAAACTTGATAGCGTACCGCCGTTCAAGCGAACCCTCCATCACGCCGTGTTACAAAGGCAAAAAGCACCCTTCACGCGAAGACACGTCTCTCCGCTCTCACTGCTCGGAGCGAAATGAGACCGGGCGCGTTTGAACGGGCACAGACCCCCCCAACATATTTTCCGACCGGTCCGAGCACGCTGTGATGTATAGTCGCGTCACAATAAAATCATGCGCATTACTTTCATAATGGACGTTGTATTTAGGCCAATGTATGAACGATCGGTCTATCCTGTCAAACAGGCAGCCCATTGTTCAACAGAATCTCTTCGTTAGTTGGCGCTATAAAAAGGCCTACATTTTTTCTTTTTCTATTGTCGCACCGACTTGAATTCGTATCAATTACGGATTCGAGCATTTCGATTGAATCGATCCCTCAGCCTATACAGGCACAGCCTAATAATACGCAAATAATTCCAAGTTATTTTTTTCCTTATTACGAATGAAAAGAAATGTAATCCTCTTACTTTTACTTTGAATCCTTGTATTTCAATTTATTCTTTCAAAGTACACGAATGAGTATTTATTTTTCAAACACTAATGGGAAGTAATCCCTGACCAAGTCTTCCCGGACGACGTTACGTATTAATCCTAACAACGATACAATTATCCGTCCACGCCGAGATGATTTCACGGAACAACCATTTCAAATATTGAGAATAATCAGCATTGATGACAAAAAAAAAATAATCGCTTTACGGAGGACCATCGAGAATAGTTTTGCATGGTCCCCCTTTCGAAATCTAGATACGATTGTAAACAGGGTCACGCCGAATAATTTTTTATTTTCTTCTTGACTCTTTGTACGTTGCAACGGGTAATGCAAAAATAACCCATTTGCTTTTGAGACAAAGGAACGGAGGCATACGGATTTCAAATAACTGTCCGTAAAAATAAGGGCTGTTCCCGATTTTGACGAATAAATTAGGCGGTTACGTCATCTGGAAGAGTTTTGCGTGGCATTGTGTTTTTTCTTTTCTTTTTTCCCCCTTAAAAACTATCGTACATGTTTTATAACAATTGTGCAATCATAATAAAAAATCGTATATTTTGAGCGAACTAGTATGCACGCCGCGAGACCATCGTCTCGCGAGAGTGACAATTTGTGAGTTCCATACCGAAGCACATACGTGCGAGGTTCATGGGAAGATTGATCGGTATCGGGAAGGTGATTTATAAAGGCTGCGACATCTACGTGCAATCTTCTATGGCAATTTGTCTTCCTCGAACTCCGTTGAACAGTGCATTCAGGAGAGGATTTTTACCACAGCCGCAATTATTATTGAAATCGTCCAAATCCAATGCCCAAGCCATTGCACCACCCAAACGCAGATCGCGTACGAATTTACCCTGATAAAAAAAAACCCCCGTTAACAGACATGAAATAACGAATTTGGACGGTGGCATAATGCCATAAATATTTTATAAGGATATCATGGTGAATAATTGTAATCTCGAAAACGTGTTATGAATATTCAATTTTCAAAGCTAACCACTTTATGCTGTGAACAATAATTATTTATCGTAAAATCTTTGTGTAGTGATTTTTTTGTTTCTTGTTGAATTTCTTAAGAACGATCGAGCGTTTCACTGACCAATATTACAAGTACTCGTTTCTTTGGATGTCGATATGTTGGCTAAAACGTAGACTTCCAAGTTTTAGTAAGTTCCACTATATCATATCGGAGAAAAATCATTTAAAATACGTCGGCGTTCGGACAAAGTTTTTGGCATTAAAAAAAATTGTAGATTGCGCTGAAATTTAAACGCCAATCACCGCGCAATTGCGACAGAACATAGCTGGGGAATTCAAAAAAGTGATTTTTCACAAGAAACCTTGCTGCGTTACCTACATTATCACATATATTTTACCTCGAAAATAATTTCGTATAAAAAAATAACCGTTAATATTTATCGGTGAAAAAACTTGCACCTTTTCAATTGAATATGCCGGCTGTTTACCTTTCTCAAAATGTTGGTTGCATCGTCATAGCTGACCCACTGATCACCTCCAGTCGCGTACGGTCCGATATTACCTTGAATATCTTTCGTTACCGTGTATCCGCTGTTTTTTACTCGGTCACATATCTGTAACAGGATGGACCGCAGTTTAGAATTCTTCCGCATTGTCATTCGTTCTCGGAATTGTTCGCGGATATGTTCGACTTGCGTTTCTCCTAAGAATTTACATATTTGAGAGTGGTATTGGTATGGTCTGAGTTTTACATTTTCAGGAATGTTTATTCGGCTGCTATGGAAATAAATGTGTTCATTTTTGTTCATTCTCAATCCGACGCTCCGTTCGGAAGAAAGAAGAAAGAAAGAAAAAAAAACAAAGCATATCGTTTGGTTAGTGTCGTTCGTTCGAAATATTTGACACATCAATACTTTGACCAACGGGATTTTTGTGTCACTGAGAATAAGCAGTTTTCCTTTTTGCATGTAAAATATTTGTTCTCAATCGAAGGGCGTTGTAAGTAAAGTGAAGAAAGTAAGGAGAGCGAGCGCGTGGTGCTTAATGTTAAACGTACCTCGTAAAAAGCTAGAAAACCGGGCGATTTAGTGAAACGTCCAGCCTCGCCGGGGCCGGAAGTGGGAGCTTGAAGAGCCGTGTTGTAGGTACTCGAAAGAGTAAAGCTCTGTCCGTAAAACGGTACTCCCATAACCAGTTTCGCGGCCGGTGCTCCTTTTCCGATCCAATATCTTATCGAACGATTGACATTGAAATAGTCGTACTCGTCGCCAGGCCGATAATACAGAGGTGCTACGTGGCCGGTTTTTCCTTCCCAACTTCCGTGATAATCATAAGTCATAACGCCGATCCAATCCAGGTGTTTGGCGAGTGTCGGTACGTCGTAAGCTCGATCGATGACGTGTTTGCTTGCTGACACAGCCGCGGAAAGTAATAATTTTCTTGATTTCAGTTCGTAACTCAGTTCGCGAACAAACGACGCGAAAGCTCGTTTGTCCGAGTCCGGTCCAAGCTCGCAGTCAACCTGACAAACATAAGCCAAGCGGGAAATTACGAAAATCTCCAAATTGACCATAAAGAAAATCAGAACATGCACATTGCCTCCTCGTAATCTTATTTCAGCAAGTATCTAATTTGCACAATTTTCCTTTCCGAATATGTATTTCGATACTTCGATGTCGAACATTATGCTCCATCCATCACAAAATGCCAAATATAATGTTTTGCGTTGTGACAATTTTGCGTGTGAATATCGAGAACGGAGAATATCGGGATACTTAAAAGGTGAGGCAGTGAAAATGGGCGTGATGATTCGTTTTGAAAAAAAATTCATGTCCGAGAGCCGGGCACATCACATTGGGCCAATACGCAATAAAAATCTCTACCGCACTTTTATAGCCTCTCGACTGAATACACGGGCCATATAAAACACATTCCACCCAAAGTAGAAGCGGGCTTCCTCCAAAGAAAATTTAATAACGAAAAAAGGGTCTTCGATTTTGGTGCACATGACATTCCGTGGTATGAGCTTTCTCTCAGCAGAGATCGGTCCATGAAAAATCAGGGTATTATAGAACTTTTGAAACAATGCTAAATTTCCAGTTCGTTCCAACAAGTATAATAAAACGAAAGAAATAGGATCGTTCCGCGGAGTTTCGCGAGGTTATCTCACGAGCTCAATTTTCTTCGCGCTATTACTCCTCCCTCTCATCGAAAGCTTCATCTCCCACGAATCGAGCTTTAAAACGTACAAAGCGAGATCGATTTTTTTTTCGCTCATTAATTACTAATTCCACTGGCCCGCAGGATTGTAAACCAAGCTGGAAACTTGAAGCACTAGAGCTTTATCGTTGGAAGCAGAAAAACTCCAGATGAACACTCGAAAAGCCAAAATATTCGTTTGTCAAGCAGGTCGTGCTCGTACTCGCCAAATTAGCCCTTTGAGTATCTTGACATCTGTGGTGTGGTATATATTCACACACCCCCTAACTATACTTCGAGTATAACGGCAGCGAGTAATTTTTTTTTACCGAAGTGAAAATTGCATTGCGAGATCAATACAGGCCTCATTAATAGCCACGCGAATAAACAACTGGCTAGGAAAAATCAGATTCTTCAGACCGGCGGTCGAGTTGACACACGCCTGCTACGAAGTGGGGGATGTGTGTGTGCCGAAACGACTGCAGAGACCAACTCGAGATTGTCAATATACCGATTATTGCCGATTGATGGACCATTTGTATTTCTTTGCAATTGATCTAACGCAAAACGATAGTAATAGGCAAATGTTACTGGCATTCGAGAATTAGAGCTTCCCTCACGAAAGTTGGCTCGCAAAAGATTTTACCTGATTCGAGGAGACGATAGATATGACATGCAACCCCATTAGTTATAGAGGTAACGAAAAACCGGAGTTCCATGCTGGTGGGATAAAAGTGGCATTTCATCAGGTAGCGATCTAACCTTCGAGGAAGTGAAATAATGAAACTACCTTGCTTGCGAATCCTGCTGCCTCATGACGAGCTTGCTCCTCGCATGCGTCAGATGCATGACACAATGTGTATTTTACATTTTTTCTCATTTAAGTTGGAATACTTAATGCCCAATTTTGGAGACAGCGATGTTGATACCGCGTTAACGGGGGGGCAATTAAAACGCTCGGTCGCTCTATGA
This sequence comes from Ophion costatus, assembly GCA_951751655.1. Taxonomy (NCBI): domain Eukaryota; kingdom Metazoa; phylum Arthropoda; class Insecta; order Hymenoptera; family Ichneumonidae; genus Ophion; species Ophion costatus. The sequence goes on along the minus strand of OX632357.1, from coordinate 11,376,093 downwards.
TGGCATGCTCAGCGTACAAAGCGGAGAGATTTTTGTTTTTACCTTTCTACACCCCTTGATTTCGCAACCCCTCAATATAGACTATATAGATTGTGCCAACTAGATACAATAATAGCGGATTACGCTATGAGAATAATTCCGTCATAGGCTTATACCGCGAGTTTTTATATTTTATAGTGTCACTATACACGAGCGTAGCATTTTCGAAATAGATTATTGACCTCAGTTATTCGCTGTGTATATTTATTTGCAAAATAAAATAACAACGAAGAAAATCGAAAGAGCAATTAAGCGGGAAAATGCGTGTATTGAAAGGGGGAAAAATAAAAGTGTGAGCCTACCTGCCAACAAACCGGATATTCCCAATTGAGATCGATGCCGTCGAAGCCATAATTCTCCACGAAAATAACGGCACGCTTGATAAAGTTTCGTCTGGCAGGTGGATCGTTAACCAAACGACTGTACTTATCGCCGGCCGAATCGTTCCAGCCACCGATGGCTATGAGAACTTTGGTTCCCTTAGCTTTGTACGAGATGATTTGATCGTGAAATTCGTTGTCGTTGTCCGTCCAATCATCGTGCATCTTAATGTTCAATTGTTCAGCGTCGAGCACAGCAAAGGCGTAAATGATGTGAGTGCAATGATCCGGATTGACCATTTTCGGTGTATATTTTCCTCCATTCGGACGATAAAATGACCAACTTGTAAAGTAACAAATGATTTTATCGGTGCTGCTTTCGACTGGTTCGTCGCTCAAAGCGGCGTGATTGATCGATCCTTCGGCCATTGGAAATATTGTTTTATATGGCTTTTTAGGTAATGGCGGTATAGCGTTGTTCTGTAGAAGAAAAACCATTTTAGGAAAAAATCAAAGAAGCCATATTTCGTTATTTTTCCCTATAACGAAGAACAGTATCTTCACTGGACAAGTTTCCCGATGGATTTTTCGAAAAGTTTGTCGAATAATTAACACTTATAAATTCATAACGAACGGTGATAAAGCAAAGAAAATTGAGAGTGCAATTTACCTCTCCGTTCGGAGTCTTCGCACTCTTGCACTTAGTATTTTCCGGCCAGTCACACCTGTCCACGTTCCAATGCAGCCCATGCGGACACGTTTGCTCGAGCAATTCCCCAAAATTGCATATAGTATATTTCGAGCAATCGTACTTGTGAGGCCGGAACATTCTTCCGTCGCACTCACCGACCGAGGGTTTTTCCTGTAAGGATGAATTCGCTTCGATGTCGATCGTATCTATCGTGTCAATTATTTGAGTGGTGGGAGTTATAGGTGGCAAATAAGCTGGCCCAGCGGTCGATACTTTATCCGTAGTTTCCACCGTTTGGTACGGCGGCGACGGCGGCGGCGGCGGCGGCGGCGGCGGCTTTAAGCTCGTACTTTCAGGTACGATCGCTTCGGACTTCGTATCTTGAAACAAACAAAAAATCATTATCGATGATGTTTCGTACTGTAAAAATTAATGGTTTTTCCGCGTGTACTCGCCGAATTAACGTGCCTATGGAAAATTGTGTAAAAATAAAAGTGTTCAATTTGTTAAGGAGGTTTAAATGCATTGCGAGACGGAGAGGACCGGTGTGCTGATCTAGCGGTTCATCTCGAATAAAAAGCTCATTATTTCAATGTAGCGATGATACCGCTTGCACAAATAAATTATATAGAAATATTCCAAGATATATTAAGGTCATACTATTGTACTTGATGATTGATGGCAAATCAAAATTAAGTGTCTTGATATTTATTTTAGACTTACCGGTAACTCGACAATCAGGGCCCTCAGGATAATTTCTCAATACTCGATTCATCGTTCTGAGAAGAGGACTTGGTTCACATTCACAACGATTTTTAAAATCGTCAAGATCCAACGCCCAAACCATTCCTCCGGCTAAACCCATTTTTTTGATAAATTCAGCTTTGAGTTTTATTTGTTGGGCGTCATCGAAACTGACCCATTGGTCGCCTTTGTATGCGTACGGCCCCATACGTCTCTCAGGATCTTGTACAACTGTCCATCCATACTTAAGAGTCCTTTCGCAAATCTATAAATGAGCATATTTTATCTACCGGGAATTATCATCGGTAAATCTGCAGAATCAGGGCTGCAGCTCGAAAATGCGTGAATGTTTTTTCTATCGTTTGTTATCATTGAAAAAATGATATCCCATGTAATATTATGGTGGGGGGGGGGAGGCCAACATTTCCCATAAATTATGGGATAACTGCTAAACCCGTGGGAATTTGGAATTTCCTAAACGAGGGAAAAAATATCGTGATGTGGAAAAAAAAAACGTGCGGGAAAAATAACGCATCTGCGGACCTTTCACACTTATGTTGGGGTGGGAGCTTACTCTCACTGAAAGTAGCAGGATTCCCGTGCACAACTCGTGCACATTACTTCGCGTTTTAACACGCCATGATTTTATAAAAAAAATATATTGTCTTTTCGTGAATTGAAATTTTATAATAGCATCGGTAAGCGAAATAATACATCCGTCGCGATCCATTCTTTCGTGAATACCGGCTTTACAAATATATTTACCTTCTCATGATGTTATTATGCGGTGGCTCTTTTCATTCCTTCTTACAATGCTAACTATCCGATGTTTACATTTTTTCGTTTAGTCCAATCAATTCATAGTATAGTGTGCGTGCGTGTGTGTGAGTGTGTGTGTGTGTGTGGGTGTGCGTGTGTGCGCGTGTGTGTGTGTGCGTGCGTGTGTGTGTGAGTGTGTGTGTGCGCGTGTGTGTGTGTGCGTGCGTGTGTGCGTGCGTGCGTGTGTGTGTTGTGTGTGTGTGTGTGTGTGTGTGTGTGTGTGTGTGTGTGTGTGTGGGTGTGTGTGTGTGTGTGTGTGTGTGTGTGTGTGTGTGTGTGTGTGTGTGTGTGTGTGTGTGTGTGTGTGTGTGTGTGTGTGTGTGACTGACGAAGGTTTATTTTCAAATACCCCACCCTCAACATAAATGTGAATTGTCCGCAAATACGTTATTTTGTCGCCGGTTTAAGTAAATTTCAAAATTCCATCACTTATGGATTTTATGGGAATCTTCGGTCTCCCCCGCCACAATAGTACATGGGATATGATTTTTTTAGTGATAACAAACATTAGAAAAAAAATTTGGAGCGGTTTTAAGCTACAGCCCTAATTCTGCAGCTTTACCTCATCATCAAATCTGCATCGTAATTATTAATATTGATTTATCAATTGAGATAAGTCAATTTGTTTGCATCCGTCGATCGATTGATCCTTATGTCGACCCGTGTCCTTATATCAATTGGCTCACGTTTTATTAATCGATACGGAACATCTGGTAACGTTAGAACTCAATGACCGGTCAATGGTATATTTATTGATAAATAAAAAATAAAAACGACTAACCTCGTAATATGCCAAAAAGCCTCTTGCTCTGGTAGCTTCGCCAGCTTCGCCACCCCCGTAAGTCGGAGAATTCAGTCCTCGCTGACTTCTCTCGGCGAGAGAGAAAGATTGTCCATAAAGCGGGGCGCCCATCACTAATTTTTTAGGTGGTGCACCTTTTTCGATCCAGTAGTTGATCGAGAAATTCTGTTCAATTGGTAATAACGTTTTCTTTTTTGTTTTGTTTTTCTTTCAGACCCGACTTATATGACAATAGATACATTTATCTACACTTGGATTGAGATTCAAGCTTGTGTCGAGATATTTCTCAGACAGAGGCTTTACTCGACGTCATCATTGATTTCCAATATTTACATGAAATTTATTTTGCCGTGTTTCTGTCTTTTTGCAAAACGTAGAAGAGGAAACAAAATTCGAAAGGTGATTTGTCATCGGTTAGTTGGTTGGTTTGGGCCCATTCGTGGAGTTTGCTTGGGAACTGTACGAGCACATTCAATACAATACATGTGTATATATCCAGCTATAGCTGTGTGTCTACGCAATTTTTTTTTCAGTGGACACTCAGTAATCAATTGTCGGTATAATGACTCGACAAACAATATATGATTTAACACGTTACTGTCGCTACACCATTTTCACCTCCAATAAATCACATTGCTCTTGGTCTACAAATAATGCATTGATCTATGTAGACTGGTATTATCTACCTATATCGTACAGAAGGCGTTATGCAAAAGGTGTGAATTATCCAACTTTTGCTTATCATATAATTTTTTCCTCCTCCGGTTCGTTGTTGACACGGTTATTGGTCGTAATAGGTCATCGATGTAAATATTGTTACCTTCCAGCTGTTTGAAAGCTTAAGGTTGAAAGCGATAAATAAAATTAACTGGTAAGGTTCCGAAATCCCCTCCACCTTCGATGGAGCTGAAATTTTGCACGTATCTCCCTTTTAATATTTTAAGACAACCCCTAAGGGGATTTTTGCCGACGCGCAATAGTTTTCAAGATGTTGAATGTTAAAGTTAATTATTTTAACGCGTGCCGACTATATCATCTATAATCTGCCACATTTCAGCCTATACCCATATATATGTTATCGCAATGTCCGCTTTATGCGGATCTCTTCGCTAAGCCTACGCGGATGCTTTCCTCCTCCATACGCTATGAGGAGACCGGCCCGAGGCCGTGCTCTACTAGGAAAGCGGTGCCCAACCCCTGGCGGCACATTTCGTACCGGGCCTGAAAGGCCGGTCTTTGAAAATATTTTCTGACAATATACCGGTCCGCGGACCAAAAAAGGACGGGGATGATCGCTGCTCTGGAAGCTGTTCGCTGTTCGACCCAGCGCACACTTTTTGTTTGTCCCGGGGTTTGATTTTGGTTCGCCTTTCGTTCTTCACTACGAATGCAACGTACAATTAATTTATTTGTACAAATTGTCGTTCGATCACGGTAGCCACCTTGATCGAACGACACACGGTGCACAAAAACACGAGGGCATCACTGACCCAGCCAAGGACGCAGCGATATATGTCTACTCCGCTCGCACAGGCATCAACACCGAATTTTCGAATCGTTTTTCTGGCGCTTGTTTCAACGGTAGGGGGGTTGGAAGTCACATAACTTTGTACGAATTTTATTATTCTAAACAACTTTTCTCTAAAACCTTTTTTGATCGGGCTATTAATTGTCGAGATACGGCGATTTTTTAATTTTCAATCCCTATTGCTTAGGGTTGGGCTGAGTTGAGGGGCAATATTTTATTGGGATTACTTGCAGTATGCAACCGTCTGCCTTCAGTCAAAAATTCATATTCTACGCGAAAAAGTGCTGGGTTTGCGTCTCTTTTACTGGACTATATAGCCAGAAAGGAGACGTAGCAGATATATACTAAAATATTCAAGGCAAATATTAAAAGGAATGTTTGTGCAGAATTTCAGCTCGATCGCGGTAGGAGAGGGGGGTTTCGGAACCTTATCGAAATTAACTTCGTAAATTCTCATGCTCTTCGTGAGAATGAAAGACGGGTCCTTCCCGTCCAAATGTACGAGATTGCCTATTCGTGTAGTTTCACGTGTTAAGTGTACACTTCTTTTTGTGATGCGTAATTGTTTCTTCGGCAGTAATATTGTACAAATGTGCTTTGTTTAATCCCCGCAAACGAGATTTCAATAGAAATTTCTACGCTCTGACCAAAATAGATCTTATACGATCTTTTACTTGTACGACCAGTTGAAAATGGAACTTTTTTACCAAAGACCTTGGCTGCATAAAAATGACTTAAAAACTGACAATATTTCATCATTTCAATGTTGTTTCTGAGCACTATTGTATTCGCAAACGCGAGACACGCCAACCTGGAGTGTCTCCCTGCGTAAATGTATGCGGGATACGTAGAAAATTTTCGGTGCGTCTTTCTGCGTGTCTCAAATACATTCACGCGACAAGACACTTCAAAGATGCTCCAAAATTTGCAGTGTCTCTTTACTTATATGTGTGTTTGGGACACACAAAAGAAACTTCAAACGGTGCATGCATCGTTTCCAATAATTTGCGCTTGTCTGCTGCATGGAAATCGCTTGATTTGTTTGTAACCAGAGACGCGACAAAGGTTACTTATTTGCAGATCAATAGCAATGTGATTTATTAGAGGTGAACATTTCATGTTTTATATATATATATATATTTTTTATTTGTTTTTTTTCCCTAAGGTACACGCTGTCAGCGTTTGTTACCTACTTTTTGCCCCACCGCGACTGTTTCTTTCCTCCACTGTTTTTTCCACACTCTTTTTTCTTCACTTTTTTGTCCCTCTTTCCCAGCCCCATCCGACACTCTAATGCTAGAAACGAGCGTAGTCACCTGCGATTTTAGATACACTCCATAAACACACTCCAAATTATGAAGACCCCATAACTTCCAGTCACTCCAGTTTCATGTCCTTTCGTGACTTTCGCGTGACTGTTATATATAGTCACTCTTCTTTGCGGATAGACACGTCGTTTATCAAAACAACATTTTTTCAATCGGTCGTGCACTTTTCTCAGAAACGACTAGGCCGATTATTTGCAATCAGAGATGGGCGTGGGCAATTAGCTACGTAATAAAATTACATATCTTATTACTCATTACTTTTAGCGTTTGAGATGAAAACAAAAAAACATTTAATTACAAATAATCTCGATCGTTGGTAATTCCAATTTATTTAATTACAAATGACGTCGAGCGTTTGTAGTTAGAATTCATTTAATTACAAATTACTCCAAGCGTTTGTAATCGGAATGTATTTAATTGCAAATCACGTCGAGCGCGTTTGTAATTAGAATTTACTTAATTGCGAATTACTTCGAGCTTTTTGGACCGGAATCCGTTCAATTGCTCGTGTAATTGAATTACTTTTGTAATTGAATTACATTTGTAATTCATTTATATATATATTTTTAAAATTTAATTACAAGTGTAATTCAATTATATTTTTTTTATTCAATTACAAATGTAATTCAATTTTTTTGAAAAATAAATTACATTTTTATAGTTCAAATTATTTGATGATGATGTGAGTAAATGTGCGAAAGACTGTGTGTCGATGAGGATTGTGCCCGGGTCTTAGAGAACGGTTGTCAGTGTGTGTGTGTGGGGGGGGGGGGGGGGGGTAGAGATAAGGGCAAAATGGACAGTACGGCAAAACGGGCACCTCGGCCGAATACAAGAATTGTGGGAGAAATGGGCACCATGCCTAAACATAATAATTTTATCTCAAGGGGTTACGCGGCTTTCGACGGCAAAAAGAAGCATATCTTCTCTATTTAAAAAAAATATATAATATATATAGATATATTTAAATTGTTGCAATAAAAATGTTAAGCACATAAAAGAGTAACATTTCAACGATATTTTTTTTTTAAACTTCATCGAAAAATTTGGAAAATTCCGCCGGTGGGACCTGATTTCCGGAGACCCCTAAACAAAAACGGTGGACGAGATTACTCAAAAACTAATGCACCGATCTTATTGAAATTTCGCACACTTTTTTTAGAATAGCATTAACTAGTGATGGAACGAAAGTTAAAAAAAAAACATTTTAATTTTAGTTGTTGGCAGAGTTTTATGCAAAATAATTGCATTTTTGGTACAATTTACACTACGTATAACCTTGTAAAATTAGTTGCAATCGAAATTTACAAAAAACCTTCGTTCAACCACTAGTCACTGTTATTTTGAAAAAGTGTGCAAAATTTCAATGAGATCGGTGCATTAGTTTTTGAGAAATTGTATCCACCGTTTTTTTAGGGGTCTCCGGAAACCAGGCCCCACCGGCTGAATTTTCCAAATTTTTCGATGATATTGATCAAAAAATATTGTTGAAATGTTGCTTTTTCATGTGCTTAACATTTGGAATATAATAGTTCATATATTACACTTTTTTTAAATAGGGAATTTTTAATTATTTTTTTGCCTCCGAAACCCACGTAAGCCCTTAATTGATTTTGTTATGATATTCTGACGTATGTTGTACCAACAATAGCACAAGAATGCAAAAAGGTGCAATTTTTTTGAAAATCATTTTTTAATCGTACAATTTATTGAATTCAACAATTAATACAAATGAAACGATGAATTGAATTCAACAATAAATCAAAAATCAATATTTTTATTTATTCGAAAATTTAGAAAAAAAATGATCGAATCTTCGAAAATCTTGATAAATTCGGCAGAATTCAAAGTTATGAGCAGAGTATTTAAAAATGAGAGATGATATCAAATTCGGATCAAAATCCGCAATTTTTTTTTATTTTCACGAAATAACACAAAAACAAGCTGCAAGTTTAAACTTGCAAATCGCTTCCTCGGGATTCCGCACAATGCTCGAAAATTATTCTATGAGGAAGCCAACATTCAAAAAAATACTTCCTCACAGAGAGAATTTTGAGCATCGTGCGAAATCTCGAGCAAGCAATTGGCATATTTCAACTTGCTGCTTTTTTTGGAAAATGTATTTATATTAAAAAATGATTTTGTAGCTAAATCGATATATTTCCGCATATGCTTCGAATATACATGAAAATATTAAACTTTTAATCTTAAAAAATATTTAATACATAATAATCATGAATGAAATACATTTAAATATATTTTTTTAGAATATTTTAAAAATCTAGTTAGAAAATATGCTAAAAACATATTTCAACTACACAGTTTTTCATTTTGAGGAACATATTTTCGAAGGCATTACACTTTATCTAGTGTCAATTATCTTGGCAGTATTTGAACCACGCTTGAACCATAACCGGTGGTTTAAAAGTGGCACTAGAATCTAAACAACCTTCCCAATTTTTTAGATGTGAAAAAAGACTTCCGCAAGCAGACGGGTGAGGAGTTTTTCATGGATCGATAAGTTTCAGTGTATTTTGTTGTAATCTTATAATAGGTCAAATAAATTTATATGATTATTTTGAATTTCCATGTATTTTCAAAATCACGCTGCAAATGTTTCGTTCTTTTTTTTTTTACCTCTGGACTAGCTCCCCTTACTCGCTACCGTGAGCGAATATCGTATCTTATCCTGCCATGCCCTCACGCACACACACCCACACCCACACAAACACGCACTCGTGATGAGTCAGGCAGGCATTCACCCATGTAAGCACACAGTAACTCGCATCATCATTCACACAGTCACATATCTTCACTTAAAGACACGCACTTCGGCATAGATAGGGTCCCCGCACCCTCGTATAGTCTCTTTAACATTTACTCACATCCGAATCATAGAAATGTATCTAAATTACAAATATGATTAAATAAAAACTGGAATTTAATGCCATACGCAATTGAATTACAATTGTAAACAATATACATTTGTAATTGAATTGCAATCGTAATGGAATTACAATTGTTATTCAATGCTCAATGTAATTATTAATTAAACAGAGTCCAATTATCCATTAAGCGTGTACTGTGCAATTAAAGCATGTTTGAATTATCCATTACCAGCTTAGTGTGTAATTAAATCTTGTTTCAATGATCCATTAGGAACTCGGTGTGTAATTAAGTCATGTTTCAATGTTATCCATTGCCCCCGCTCAATGAGTAATTAAGGATGTTGAGTCCCTATGAAACATGTTAATGTTAATTGTTCAATAAATAGCTTCTTAATCGTCATGAAATTTTTACACGACCTCCTGAATACTTCATGTAAAAACATACCAAACTTTCAGAATTCTATCATCATTACTTCAACCTCCTTAAGGGTTGAAATAAAAAATGATAAGAAAATTCTGAAAATTTGGTATGTTTTTGTATGAAATATTTAAGAGGTCGTGTTAAAATTTCACGACGATTAGGAAGCTCGGTATTAAAAAATTAACATTTTGTTAAGACCAATTTTTAGAAGAAATTTAAAAAAATTTATCAATACACTTCGTTTCGTTTCCGTTGTTTTCAGTATATTGTAGATATTATAAAATTGAGAGGTCAAAGAAAACTTATTGCAAAGTTACATCAGTTTCCATAAAACAACATTTAATTTGTGAATGTTAATTGTTCAATAACGAGCTTCCTAATTGTCGTGAAATTTTTACACGACCTCTGAAATACTTCATACAAAAACATACCAAATTTTCAGAATTTTATCATCATTTTCGATTTGGGACTCAACATCCTTAAATGAATCAGAGATGTGTGCGGCCGTGTGGATGACAAGATGGTCTTTGAGGATTCGGCTTCGATCCGGCCAGTCAAGGTTATTCCAAAGTCAGCAATGGAAATAGAGGATGTTGAAGAGTATGCGGCTTCCGGATGGAGGCCATGTTGAGAATCAGCGTTGTGCCGACGTTTCGCAAACGTTACAGTCTGCATCATCAGGGCTCAGAGCTCCGATACTGAAGCTCCCGTGTCTCAGGTATTCCTTATATACTTGCAGTCATCGTTCCAGATCACTGCACCAGCCAATCAGATGTTTTAATTGACCGGCCGATCAATTAAAACATCTGATTGGCTGGTGCAGTGATCTGGAACGATGACTGCAAGTATATAAGGAATACCTGAGACACGGGAGCTTCAGTATCGGAGCTCTGAGCCCTGATGATGCAGACTGTAACGTTTGCGAAACGTCGGCACAACGCTGATTCTCAACACGGCCTCCATCCGGAAGCCACATACTCTTCAAATTACATAAAGAGCCGTGAAAGCCTTAAAACTAAAATAGAGGATGTTTTTACGTTTCGGCCCTCTGGTTCGGGTCCTCTTCAGAAATTTTATTTTTCTCGTTGTTGTTGGTATTTCAAATTTTTGCTGATATTAGGAAGGTTGTTTCGAAGACCATTATTTATGGGTGTAAATAATGTTAGGTTGAGAAAATACTCAATCAATAGAGATTATATCGTTTATCGGCGATTTTTCATGTCTATTGAGCTAGTTTTTAAAACTTTGTTTATCCTTCGAAGATGAGCAAAAACTCGAAATTTACCATTTTTTTCCCTACATGTTGAGTTGTGTGGTCAACGAAAGTTCGAGAGAAAACTCTCATCTTCGGTTCGAGAGAAAACTCAACATCCTTAATGTGAGGTACAATCACACGCAATGAGTGATAATCTATAATTGGATTTCATTCGATTACATTGTTGCCCATCTCTGCTTGCAATTTTGTACACATTCGGAACACATGTCGGCGGGCTATCGTTGGTTCCTTCATCCCTTTCGTTGCTTTATAATAACTATTTTTCCGAGCCGGAATAAGTGAAAATATTATCCTAAAAATCAGAGTACCCGTTTCCAAATGCCGGCATTTCGTATATTTGTCTGAAAAATGTATATCAGTGGGCCGAACGGCAACCACAATCGCAACGCCCGACGATGATAAAAAAAAAAAACTTTTAAGATGTTTCTGTGAAATAATAACTGTAGGTTGAAAAAGCGTTTTCCTAAATTGAATTTTGAAAAAAGTGAGCTTGAATATTTGAGTCGAGACTGGAATACACAGCCGTAATCGGTAATGAATTCACCGGAAAGGGAAAACTCACGGCATTGAAGGTTGGTTCCCAATCGAGAGGGTGTTGATACAGAGGTGCAACGTGACCAGTTTTTTTGTCCCATTGGCCATGAAAATCGTAAGTCATAACGGATATCCAATCGAAATATTTGGCCAATTCGGATACTTCGTAGCCGGCATCTATGACACGTTTGCTCGGGGAAACAGCGGTCGACAGGAAAAGGCCCTTGGGCTTGAACGTCTCGCTGAGTTCTTTGACGAATTGAGTAAAGGATGTTTTGTCACTGGGCGGTCCTTTGTTACATTCGACTTGCCAACACACGGGATACTCCCAATCGAGGTCCAATCCCTCGAATCCGTATTTCTCGATAAACTGTACAACGTGACTGATAAATCGCGATCTCGCCGACAATGAATTGACCAAGCGGCTGTATTTGTCCCCGGCCGAATCGTTCCAGCCGCCGATAGCCAGTAAAACTTTGACTCCGTTGGCTTTGTAAGCCACCACTCTCTCGTAAAATTCTGGCGGGCGAGGGAACAAAAAAATTCGACACGTATAGTTTAGTGATGGAAAATCAAAAGAAGATAATATAAAAACAAAACAAAAATAAGAGAGTCGATCGACCAGAGAGATGTGACTTTGTTCTGTGTTCTTTGGATTTACGATCAAGCCGCACTTTTCACTCACTATTGTCGATATCTGCCCACGAATCGTGAGTCTTGATCGTCATCGTGCTACCATCTAAAACGGCGAAACCGTAGATGACGTGAGTACACAAGGCCGGATCGATATCCTCGGGAACGTATCGTCCTCCCATCTGACGATACCAGGCCCAATTCGTGAAGTAACAGACGACTTTGTACTCGTCCTTGTTGTCCGCGATATATGCGGGATCGGTATGTCCGATGGGTTCGATTATCGAAGTACTCGTCGGTGAGGATGGTACCTTCCATTCGAGCTGCTGTCCGACGTCCGGCGGCGTTATTGCTATTAACAAAAGTAAAACAAAACAAAAAACAAAAGAAAAACATACATTTCCACATTCCAAATTTACCACATTCGATATATAAAGTTGAAGAAAATTGTGGCGCGCGCCATACTCACGTATGTCACGATCGTTGGGTGGATCTGACAATACTCGTTGTATAGCGTGCATCAGAGGATGAGCTCCGCCTCCGCAACGATTCTTAAAATCATCGAGATCAAGGGCCCAGATCATACCACCACCGAGACCCATGTCTCGGATGAATTGTGCCTTTTTACGTATCGTATCAACGTCGTCGAAGCTGACCCATTGATTTTCCTTGTATGCGTAGGGTCCCATTCGTCCTTCCGCATCATGAACAACGTTCCAGCCGCCCTTTTCAATTCTATCGCATATCTCATAATACGCGAGAAATCCGGCTGCTTTGGTAAATTCACCGGCTTTTCCGGCACTCGCTGGGCAATTCAGACCGTTGCCGCCGTATCTTCGATCGTTCAACGTGAACGATTGTCCGTACATTGGCATACCTGAAGAATAAAATTAATTGCTCCACATTCATTGGACTAATTAGGAAATCGAGCAGTCTTTTTTAGGACAACAATAACATCGCGGTCATTATAATTCGAGCAATATAATTCGGCAGCGTCTTAAAAAACAATTATTAGAAGCACCACTTGTTTTATTTTATTCGCCTAAGAATTTTCCCATCGATAAAAATCTAGCAAATAAGAAAAAATATGGATTTTTTGCCGCGAATCTTAAATATGTAACATTTTTTTTTGAGTTGAGTTCGATGGTGAGAAAAAATTTCAGAATTGACTTACATTTACGCATTAATCGAATAAGAATAGGTTGGAAAAGTGAATTATTCGCGCAAAATAACTTGGTACAAACGACGCTTTTCATCGGGTGACAAAAAGCAAGCAAATAAGAAGTCCAACTGAGCCGATGAGCGATGATTTTTTGTCATACGTACCCATGACTAACGATCTGGGCGGTGCTCCCTTGGCGATCCAATAATTGATCGTATAGTTTGCGTTGAAGTAGTAAACATCGTCATCCGGGTGATGAAACAAGGGTGCAACGTGGCCAGTTTTTTTGTCCCATTGTCCATGATAATCGTAAGCCATTACGGCAATCCAATCCAAATGTTTGGCCAATACGGGCACGTCGTAGCCCTCGTTTATCACTGTTTTGCTCGGCGATACTGCCGCTGAGAGCAATAAACCTCTAGGCTTGAATTTTTCGCTCAATTCTATGACGAGTGACGCGAAACTTTGCCTGTCGGATTTCATTCCCTTGTTGCAATCCACCTGGATTATGTGCGAAATTTCATTAATCGTCCATTCATTGCCAACCGCGGCTCAACGTTTTCCATTATTATCATCATCATTTTTCTCGATATGATCGTAGAATACCAAAAGAAAGGATGAAGAAAGAAAAAAAACTCACCTGCCAACAAACCGGATATTCCCAATCCAAGTCCAACCCATCGAAGCCATACTTCTCCACGAAGCTAAGAGCATGCTCGATAAAGTTTGCCCTCGCTGTCGGTGAATTAACGAGTCTGCTGTACTTGTCACCTGCCGAATCGTTCCACCCTCCAAGTGCCAGAAGTACCTTCAGACCTCTTTCTTTGTACGCCACGACTCTCTCGTAAAAGCCTAGAAAATAACAGGCTTCTGATGTGCAGCAAATAAAAGGATGCTTTTCGAGCGATACCTGATTATTTCGAGTAATGCTTTATGTTGTTCGGGACAATATGGGCCGTTCGGAAATTCGGGCTTTCGATCTCTTACGATTATCGAAATCTGCCCACGAATCGTGCGCTTTTATAACGAGATTCGAGTAGTCCAAAACTGCGAATCCGTAGACTATGTGAGTGCAGAGGGTGTGATCGATATGCTCGGGAAGATATCGGCCAACTCCTTTTCGATACCACGCCCAATTCGTGAAGTAACACACAACCTGAGAAATACGAATATTCAAAATGATATTTTTTGCTGAAAAAAATATTTGGATTCTTGTTTGGTCATTTGTATAGGTGCATTCTTGGCGATGCGGATTTTTTCTTCTTCAAATCACCCTTCAAATCGCCCTTCAACTCTCACCGTAATAAATCGACGAGTTTCAGTGTCGCAAGTAAGACATTTTTAAATGTACCGAACATATGGTACACGTCTTTAATTTGACGCCGTTTTTTCAATGCCCAAAGGTACACAATGATTCAATGTGCTTGGATGAAAGTCAATTTTTACCTACCTTGTAATAACCGGATAAGGGCGACACTTTGGCAGGATCGACGTGAGGAGGTGGCAATGGCTTGGGTTTCTCCGTCCACAGATTGTGAATCGTAGTGGGACGTTGCACGTTCGGTTTTTGGGTTGTCACGTGACTACTCTGCGTGGTCGAATTTTCATTCCACGGTCGTCGAGATGTTGCATAATTATGGGTCGTTGGATTTTCATTCCATGGTTTTTCAGATACAACGGGGGGTGGTCTCTGCGTGATGGGTACTGCCGTTCCGCCGGACGGTTGAACGGTCTGGCCGTTGAATTCCTGACATTTCGCTCGCGATGGCCAGTCACATATACCAGACTCTTGGCTGAAGTGAAGACCCGGGCCACACTCGAACTTTTCGCGGCGTCCCCATAAGCACGTGTAGTAACTACCGCATTGACCTGGCACGCTGCTGTAGCTCCCAGGAACACACTAGTCGCGGCAAAGTAATCGAACAGCTTGATTAAGGACAATTTTTTTTTTCCCCTCATGCCGCGATAATGGGAAGACGTCTTTTTTTCTAGTAAAATAAAAAATTAATTGTTTTTCGAATATTGAAAAATTATTTCAATAATTAAAAGTTACTTTTGTCTTTGACAGCACACAAATTGCAATTTTCACGAACAAGATGGAACATCGGAATTGTTTAAAAGCTCAATGTTAAAAACGAGTGTGTAGACTTTTCAAAACGAAAATCCGTTCTCCCGACAGTCGAGTCTTCTTCGATAAAGAATGTATATAATATACGCGAGGACAGACGAATTGAGTCGCGTAGGTATTACGGAATGAACAAAAAAACCCTTCTTTTTGCACGGGCATACACAATCCGGTATGTTGTTCTCACTTGGACTTGCGATTCTTTCATAACGAGAGCTGCGTTGATAGTTGGAAGATTTTTGCACGGATTCTTGAAAGCCCAATCGCACATGTGTTTGTTGTCATCCCAGTTAAGACCAGGACCGCACTGTTGCGTCACGAGATTTCCATTGACGCAAATGAGGAAATTCGTGCATGAATTTGGATAAGCGTAGTATTGTCCGTGTTCGCATTCGTTCGTTGGTATTGACGGGGTTGACGGTGCAGCAGCTGTCGAAAATGAAGGCTTTACACTCGTAGGGATCGTGGGTCTCTGAGCGGCAATTGTCGGTGGCGGTGATGTTGGCCTTATTCCCGTTATTCCTTAACGACAAGATGAAAATTCATCAAAATTAATCATTCCGCGACAAAGGTGCATTCGCAGAAAATAAAAGGAAAAAGTATGCAATAAAGATCAATTGAATTATTAGAGGGAAATCGTTCATATTTGTGAAAATATAATATCAAACGTTATCGATTAAAGATATAAATTTGGATGCAGTTGGAGAAAAGAACGTCAAAACAATTCGAAGCCCGTATTTTGCGTATCCGACAACGACAATTTGATGGAGACTGCTCGAACGCAAATGGGGAAACGTATTAACGAATCCCCAACAATTGGCCTGTATATGAAAATAATATTATAGGAATAGTTGGAGCAGATGATTACAATAGTACGCACACAATAATGTAGCGTTTTCTACAAAATATTAAAAACACCGTTCGAACGTTTTTTTCGATTGCACCCCATGCTTTTTAATCCCGGGTAAGAGCGTCGTTGTGCTAGGTTAAACATCCGCGACAATGAACACACAGATCGAGCACCGGAAATGAGGAGCATTGTTGATTGAAAAAACAAAAAAAAATTACAACTATCATTTAATGACGGTCCTGGATATGAGATCATACGGTATGAAACCGCAATGACAAAGTCACTCACCCCCCCCCCCCCCCGCGTCCCCCGAGAGGGTGAAAATAACGAGATGGAGCAGAGAAGGAAAAAGAGACGGGTAAGAGACAAATTGATAAGAAAGATATCGAGTCGCGATTGGTGACACGATCATGCAAAATACGGTAAACGCGAAAAATAGGTCTTCTTTGGAGTTTGTGAAGTCTTATTTGACAACTGGTATGGAGACAGCAATGAATCACGGCATATTTCAATCTTAAGAGGGCATACATAAATTACGTAACGCAGTTCGGATTCGGCCTGGCGTTACGGTCTACGTACGTGGGGGATGAGGGGGGGGGGTCGAGGTTTGAGTACGTCACGATTTTAGAACTGCCAGAAATAGCAAAATTTCTGCATGTTCAAGTTTTTTTTTTTTTAGTTTAAAACTCATCGTTCAGAATAAATGAAGTGAAAGCTCTCATTATTTTGAGAAATATAATGAAGATGAAAAACCGTTATATCGCCCGCGATTTGATACTTTAATGAAAGTATCAATATTCGAGAAAAAAAAACAACTTTATATCAAGAAAAACGGAACGAAAACTGATCGCGATTTTCTCGAAACTACTTTTTTCAGCCTTGTGCGAATAGTCAAAAACTTTCAACCGGTTTTCAATTTTTTAAAAACATTTTTGCAATCGCAGCGACTAAGGTTGTGGTAGCCGATTTTTTCAATTTTAATCATTGCTGTTTTTAAAGATTGCTTGAGTACAAGAAAAGGGCATTGAGGATAGATAAAAATATGTCCAAAGTGTCGGGGCATTTTGTAAAAAAAAAAAAAAAAAACGGCTACACATAACGATAGCTACGATTCGTATAGATATCGATCAATTGTTGACGTTTTATTTACACATGAACTTTCGTCAAGATATCGATGGACCAATGAAGAGAATTTTTTTCGTCGCCAAATCGGGGTTAATTTTTTTTTAATTTCATAAAAATTGGTATAAAACTAGATGATCGAATATTTCATAAAATGAGTATAAACCCGATCCTTTCATAATTAGTTATTTCTTTGAAATAAAAACGCAATTATTGACGACAAAGCACCCGTTACGTAACGGAATGGGGGGGGGGAGGGGTTCAAAAATTGGAAAATTTTGCGGCGTTACGTGAATTTATGTGTGCCTCCTAAAGGCGATCAAAGGCGTATTTTCGTTTCACGGCAAGCGAACAATTTTAGGTGTTCTTCATTGACTATTCCATGCAAAATTACTGAACAATCAGCTAAGCACAATTATTCAATTGCAGCAATTATTCAACGTTTGCTTTTGTTTTGTTTCCTTTTTCTCTTTTTGTTTGGGTTTGCTCTCAAACGGACCGAAATTTTCATGCGTTTCGGACGAGGACGGTGATATATTTCGACATAGCATAGTCCATTGAAAATTCACCTTCTTGGCATTTAGCCAATGCGGGCCAATTGCAACGTCCTCGTGAGTTGTCCCAGTGCAATCCTGCGGGGCATTGCTCGCGTTTTAGTACGCCACCATCGCACTTGAAGTAAGTTGCGCAATTCATCGGATCGCCAGCATGCTCCAAGCCGTTACATTGAGTTTCCATCGGTGTTGGTGCTACCCTCGTAGTGGTGGTAGTCCTATTCAGGCAGCAATATTCAATTAGTCCGACTTATTGAACATGCGATGTAAATTTTGTGCAATGCTGATTCATCGGTTATCAATATGTCATAAATTTCGCAATCATAATCCCACCCAGCGAAATGTTATCAATCGAAATGAGGTCTAAATGATATTTCGTTTAAAATTTGGACATCCTAAACGCAACAGCTAAACATAAAATTAACAAGACATTGGGAAGATCCAATATGCGCCACATATACCTACGAGGACCTTTTGCCGTTCAACTCGCAGAAGCATTCCACCGTTCCGAATGAAACAAAAAGCATAATTCTTTCAATCCAAAGCAATGGAAAATCGACTATAGAATAATTTAGAAAAAAAATCCAATTAAGGGGTGGCGCGGCTTTCTTTGAGGGGTCGTGTTTACCCGCTTAAAAACGTTTCTCCGCAGTTAAAATACGTGCCTGATAGTTTTCAATGCTTTATCGCGTATATGAGTTTCAATAAAAAGTCGACGGCGGGACACTTAATGGTGTTCCTTGTTAGAGGCAGTCGATGATATAAGACAGTCAAAAGTAGATGGAAAAAGTATTGGGCCATCCCACAAATAAAGCGTTTTTTTTTCTTCGCTTTTTCGTCCCGACAGGTAAATTTTGGAAGAGAATTGAAACTTGGAAGTCTACCAGAGAGATGGAACATTGTGCGGAAAATTGTCGAAAATGAAGGGGCATGTGTATGTTTCGGATTGAAGGAGAATTTAGTGAATTTTCATTTTGAATAAGAAAAAGTATGAAAAACAGCATTATTCGTGGGATGGTCGAATATATTTAATTTAAGGATACGTGTTAAACATATCCGTTCGGTAAAAATGCTACACCGAGAGAAAAGTATGGGATTATCAGCTATGTTTCAACGATACTTAATATTTCCCCGACGGGGACAATAATATTTTACAAGCCGTAGTCAATGCCAAAAATATAGTACCGCTTATTGATATTTTGGCAGTCGAATAAACGATGTACATCTGTTAACCGCAACCACTGATCTTCTTGTGAGCATACGTTGATTGTTCGACGCTATATAATATAGTAAGTTTTCACACAATGGATATTCCCTGACTGTATAAAAAAATCTCATTCCTCAAGATCCTAACAGTGAACGGGACTGGAACGTATATTTTTTTTTCGTGATTTGTACCATATTATAAGATACGCCCTGCTGTACGCATAGTAATTTCCGTCCTACAAGAACAGTGGGTAAACTCGAAGAGGAAGTTCCCAACTGATATCCGATTTCTGCAATCCGACAAACACTCTACGCAACAGTCTCCTAACAACTTATACTCGACAAACGTTAATGTTAACCATATTGATTGAACGAAATTCGAATAGAATAGTAGAAGTTTGGCGCGAACATAAACCAATGTACAGTATACGACATTAGTATTTGTGCGTCGATTTTGCGATAGCACTGAATCTGTATCGCCAAGCCTTTTACAATAGTTGCTAACTGTTTCGGTACTAATGGATAGTCAAACGCGTCACCGAAAAGTCACGTTTATATATACTCGTCGCTGATAGCTGGCTAAACCGTATGATTATGATTGCGGTGTAAGCAAAGTATGGGAAAATTTTACCGTCCCCTTTTTGACCATGGGCGTTTTATATATATATATATATATATATATATACAATGGACTTTTCTCTCGGTGTATGGCGAAGACACTTTTTCTCTTATCCTTAGACACATTACACTTCGAGCAAACGAAGTGACTTTTGATTTTTCTTTTCTTTTTTTCGACCACTTTTTCCTCTCTCTCTCTCTGTAAGGGGGTACATTTCCCTTAAGGGGTTACCCCCACTTGCGATTTTGAAAAAATCGGTTTTTTTATTGCATTTTTTTGAAGTATAAGTATCTGAGAATATGTCCTGAAAATTTCAAGTCGATCAGAACAAAATTGACTGAGATATGAGCGTTGAAAGAGAAGAATCCGTTCTTCGTGTAAACTGAAATTGAAACTTTAAACGCGTTTTTCTCAAAATGGCATTTCTGAAGTCGGTGACCAAGATTACTCGAACACTAATGAACCGATCTTCTTGAAATTTTGCAGGCTTATTTAATACATAAAAATGTAGTCTTTGATAGTTCGATTTTTTTTTTCAAAAAAGATGGCCGTTTTATAGCCAAAAAACGGCCGTTTTTTTCGTTAAAATCGAACCATTAACTTTGACTGTCCGCCATTTTGTGAAAAATGAATCTTTTTTAAAATTCTTCGATTAAAGACTAGTTTGTACTTATATTTGACTAAATCCATCGGCATTTTTTTGTCAGATGATCCACTTCGCCGCAATGTTGGTCACCGCAAACCGTGTATATAAAAACATTATTTCGTTGACGGCCATTTGCCACTAAACAATGTAATATTTTTCAATAAAAAAATTACTGAAAGTTCTTCAAGATGTGTTCTTCAAGATGGTATATTGAACGATTAAAAAAGTTTTGTAGTTTTCTTTAAAAAAATTCATGAAAAAGGCCTTTTTTGCGCTACAAGTGGGGGACGCCTTGAAGCGAAGTGGAAGGTGTACCACGTGAAACGTGAGTGCGAGAGAGGGGGGGGGGATAGCTAAAAGTCCCGAACAGGGATTACTCAAAGCTGAATAATGTTTGCGGCGAAAAAAGATCGTCGCAAGCTTCGCCTCGGGGAATTCCCAGAGCCCAATGCTTTCTTTTTGTTCCCCCCCCCCCCCCCCCCCCCTGAAAACTCTAACTATCCGCAAGAAAACAGGATTGCAAAGTTTAGTCGGTTATGTTGACCTTGTACGTGCCCTTAAGAGGTCCAAAAATATACGATTTGAGACATGAAATAGAAATTACAAGTATATTTTCCGCAAGACGTGTTTTTTGATGAAATCAAACGGACAAATTTTTCGGGTGTCAAATATCACGGCTTTTACATTGAAACAAATACTGAAGCAGCTTTTTTTAATCATCCAATAATTTATGTGTCAAGATAAAGAAGCATGCTTGTTTGAGCTTGGAAATATTTTCTCTGGCAAAGATTTTGTTTGACATATATATATCGTATTTTTGTTGTTGTTTCCCAAACGGATCTCAATTCTCGAATGTGAAGAATCTTTTTTTCTCCACCGTTCCATCAATACTCGCGATGAGAAGGTTTTTGTTGTTGTCAACATATCATTGAAAAATCGAGTATCATCGATTTGGATGGCGAATACGTGTGAACGGAATTGCCGTGATGTTGCCGGGGAAACATCACTCGAGTCACCGAGACTATATACTGTATTTGCAAGCAACACAATTACGATAGATCGATTAAAGATTTACTTGGTAGTCGTTGGCGTAGGATTATTGGTCCACGTCCAACTCATACTCGCGGTAGCTGTCGGCTTTCTGCTCGGTTTTTCCGTCCACGTTGGCCACGTCGTTGCTTTGGTCGATGACGGCGATGTCATTGCACTCGTTTGATGTGAACCGGCTTCACCTTCAAGAGCCTCGCTCGGAATAGTCAGGGTCGCTGCCGGTGGCGTCACAGGTTCGGCTGGTTTCTCACAATTTTCGAATAACGTCGGATGTTCATTTCGAAGACCTAAAACGATTCGTCTGTCACTTTGATTGCTTAAAATTTAACGAAAAAAACATCGAATTACACAATCAGCTTGTCCATAGTTGAAATCGTGGTTAAACTTTATCTTTTAACTTGGTTTTAAATCATTTAACTTGGTTGAAATCCCAAGTTGAACGATCATCTTTTTATGTAAATGAATTAGTAAAAAATTCTTGGACCTTGGATTGATGAAATTTTCAAGTGACACACAATCCGCGAAAAATATACTTCCACGAACGTTTAGTTCCGCCGGTAAATACGTTTTTTTGTTTATACCTAGCGCATAATTGAGACTTTTAAGCAATGCAAAAGCTCCCGTGCAGCAACGATTTGTAAAATCATCGAGATCGACGGTCCAAGCTGTAGCTCCGCCGAATCCATTTTCGATAAGCCATCGGCCTTTCTGCTCAATGCTTTCGGAATCTTCATAAGCTACCAGCTGGTCTTTGTAGTGTGCGGTTGGACCTGGTTATAATGAAAGTTGCAATTTTTTGAACTTTCAATAAAAAAAAAGCATCCAATGGCAAATCGTATTCGAAATGTTCGTTTCGTATTCTGCGTACCTTTGCCAACTTCCCAGTTTCGTCGTTTTATACGATCGCATATCTCATAGTAGGCGAGCATTCCTGGTTGTTTTGTGAATTCACCGGAAGCCCCTGCACCCGTTATAGGATCTCCAAGTTGGTAAAAATCGTTTCGCACGAGTTGATAAGTCTGACCGTAGAACGGAACTCCGACGAGAAGTTTCGATCTTTCTGCTCCGAGGCTCGCTATATAATTCATCGTAAAATTCTGAAAAATATTATTCCATCATATATAGTTGAAGTAGCGAAAGAGGATAATTTGCCATGTACGATTTACAAAATCACCTACTTCACACGTTCCCCTTGTTACTTGGTGTATTCAGCGATGTAAAAAATGATGTTATCATTTATCGGATCTAATCAATTGTAGGCAAATCTGACCAGGATTGAGCCATTGTTAAAGAAACACGGGAAAAATTATAAAAATATTGGGCAATTTGTCAATTCGTTGAACAAAGTGGAAAAACATTTTGAATTTCGAGATTTTGCTTCGTAATATTTTAACTACGTGGCATTTTCAATGTTGTTTCTTTTAATTGCTCTATCTGCTTATTCTTCGATTGTTCGTTTAAATAATTGTCTTTTCCATATTTGTACGACGCTCTATTGTTACGAATTACCAAGAAGTTGCTGCAATCTCATTTCCCCCTTGCCCTCCCCACGCCCCCGCCCCCGCCCCTTCTCTTCTCGAAAAGACGAAAGAAAGATCCTTACGGTATTGTAAAAGGGATGGTTTTCGCCCGGCGTTGTGTACAAAGGGGCCAGATGTCCAACCTCTTTCTCCCATGCTCCGTGATAATCGTAGGTCATTACGGAAATAAAGTCCGTGGCATCGGATATTTGAGGAAAATCGTAAGCAACGTCGATTATTTCTTTGTAACCGGAAACGGAAACGGCCAGTGTGAGTTTTGGTTTGGCAGCGTCAAACTCTTTTCGCAATTCTTGCAAGAGTTTTGTAAAATTCGGTCGATCATTTTTCGGCCCTTTGGCGCATTGGCTTTGCCAGCATACGGGATAGAGCCACTCGAAGGACAGACCATCGAAACCATATTGCCGAAGAAACATTACGGTTGAATGGACGAATTTTTTTCGAGCGCCTGGATCCTTTACCAAACGTGAATATTTGTCGCCCGAGCTGTCGGTCCATCCACCCAGTCCCAGCAGCGTTCGTGGCCCATTCAAAGATGTTACTCTTTCGTAAAGGTCTTAAAAGAATAAAGTTTTCGGCGCTTTCTAATTACTTTGTTTTTGCAAAAGAAAAATTATACTCCGAATTCCAAATGGCACATGCTATAAAATGCTGCTCGTATCGTATTCGCGCAATTATTCTTGACTCGATACGTACGATCTTGTTGGGTAATGAGAGCTTTCTTTATACATTGCCCGATACAATGTTCGATGGATTAGCTCTTGGAGGCTTGCCCCCTCCCCCCTGTTTCACCCCACTTTGATATATCTCGGGCAATACCGTGTTAACTATTTTTCATTGCATTATTATCGTCATCAAGTGTGATGAATGTATAAAATATCGTTGATAAAATATCAATGTAATTTTTAAAGCTAAAGTAGCAGTCAATCGGAACATCGAACTCACTGTTGTCGATATCAATCCATGGATCAAAAGGTTGTATCTGCAGACTTTCGGGATTCAATCCGGCGAACGAATAAATAACATCGGTGCACAAACTCGTGTCCAACTGCTCGGGAGCAAATTTACCATCGCCGTTTCTGTACCATGACCAAGATGTGATGTAACAAACGACCCGGGGACCTTTACCATCGTATTTGGAGTCTTTGAGTTTTTGTTCCTTCCGAATGCCAAGCTGACTAAGACCGGGCGTGCATATTTTTGGATCAGGCGCGATACAGCGTCGGGCGGATTTATCAAAGAATCGTCCATCGCTGCATACACCTTGGTACAAGATCCCTGAAAGGCGAAGAATATATGCGCCCGATTAACAATCACCTCGTGGGATAACGCGGAGGCGGCGGCGACAGCGACAAGGCTCCTTTTTATGATTTTTCCAACTGTCACCTCTTTCGCACGAAAGATAACCGGCGCAATTGTCCGGATCCATATACAAGCCATCGACGTCGCATATCCCTCTTGGCTCGTCGTCATTAGCGAGACTCGAGACAGCTGCCTTCAACATTGGCCATGGTTCGCCGCAAATACCCTAACAACGGAGAACACTTTTAATATTGACGTTTTAATAAATATTCCGACATTAAACGTGCAAGGACAAATTCGGACTGTTTGGGTTAGTTTTTCGTAACGACGATTGAACATTTGAAAAATGTTGAAGCAATTATATTATTGTGATGGGACGCGGTGATTCGCGATGTGTATTTGAGGTTAGCCAGGCGCGCAGCAGGTAACGATAATTATTTTCGACTCGATAAGACTGATTATTCGAAGGGTGTGTTGTGTGAACGGCGGTTCGCGTTTTGCATACCACAAAGTCATCGAGATCAAGGCTCATCAACGATAAACCACTCAAGTGATTAGATTTGACGTATGCTGCTTTGAGTTTGATCGTTAGGGGATCGTCGTATCCGACCCACTGATCTCCAAGTTTAACGTAAGATCCGTCCTCGTCCCTCCCGTGGATCCAGGATTCTTCGAGTTTTTCGCAAATCTCGTGATAAGCGAGTATACCAGGTTTTTTCGTGTACTTCCCTGCGATTCCAGGACCATCAACGGGAGCACCGAGAGCGGTCAAGTTTTTAAATTTCAGCGTGTAACTCGCACCGAACAACGGAGCGCTGAGAATTATTTTTTTCCCATCGATACCAGCATCGTGCCATTTTTTAACGATCGATACCGCACAATCCAGAGGCGCTGGATGAAGGGCTATTTGAGCCTCGGGTGTTCGCCAAGTTTTCAGAATCAAAAGGTCCGCGAGTTCGGCTAATTTTCTATCGGCAACGACATCAGGTCCGAGGGCCGCGATAACGCTCAGTCCTCTCGACGATAGCGACTCTCGTATTACTTTCAAGAGCCCTTTGACAGGATCGACTGAGCTCTTGTTCCAATCGATCTCGATCCCATCGAAATCGTACTTTTCCAAAAAATTTAATATCGATTGACCGAATTGCTTTTGCGACGAGGGCGTTTTCCTTATTTCGTCAAACAGACGATGCTCCTTGTCCGGCAATACAATTGACAAGAGCACCCGTAGCGATGGATCCTTCTTCCGTTGATCCACGGCTAATTTGTAACCACCTGTCGTACGAATCGGACGCATTGGATACACAGGTTTGTTTCTTTGGAACAAGGAGCAAATATATTCATCGACGCAACTACTTACTATATGATTGTGGAATGGAGAAAAAATGAAAAGAGTTGGCATTTTCTGCCGATAATTCGCGCGTGCTTAGGTTTCCATACTTACTCTACTTCTTAAGGATGTTGAGTCCCAAATCGCAAATGATAATAAAATTCGGCACGTACGTTTTTTTATGAAGTATTTCAGAGATCGTGTAAAAATCGGGCACGACAATTAGGAAGCTCGTTATTGAACAATTAACATTCACAAATTAAATGTTGTCTTATGGAAACTGATGTAACATTGCAACAAGTTTTTTTTTTTTACCTCTCAATTTTCTAATATCTACAATATACTGAGAGGAACGGAAACAAAACGAAGTTTGTTGATGCCTTTTTTTTAATTTCTTTTAAAAATTGTTCTCAACAAAATGTTAATTTTTTAATAACGAGCTTCCTAATGTTCTTCGTGAAATTTTAACACGACCTCTTAAATACTTGATACAAAAACATACCAAATTTGCCGAATTTTCTTATCATTATTTCTTTCAACCCTTAAGGAGGTTGAAGTGATGATGATAGAATTCGGAAAATTTGGTATGTTTTTACATGAAGTATTGAGGAGGTCGTGTAAAAATTTCATGACGATTAAGAAGCTATTTATTGAACAATTAACATTAACTTGTTTCATAGGGACTCAACGTCCTTGAATCGTCTCCGCCGCGCATCGGAAATATTAATTCGAGGCAAATATATTGATGTTGTCCCCCCGTTTTACGATAAATCATCGACCGCGCGACCATTTACCGCGACAGTTGAAATATTAATCGATGCAATTTCATATATACCTTTCGCTTCGTCATAGTCAGGATCCCTGGATGTTACAGTCAGATTTTCGGAATCTAGAATGCAGCAACAGCGAAACAATGTGTTGGTAAATCGCTTTGATTTTTTTTTTTTTTTTTTTTTTCGTCATTCACATTTACGAAACCAGATTTGTCTACTACGGAAAAAAGCGGAGAAAGCAGAATTGTCGCTCGATTAGTTCATCATTTGATTATTCGTGCCGAGACACTTGTCGATTATTGTCATTTAAAAGTTCCGCACAGTTAATATTTCCCTAGGATTCGTAACATTTATGGAAGGAATGATATTTTAACTGCGCGTCCGAGAAATATGTATTATACGAGTGCATGTATATATGATAATCGACAATAATATAACGTTTCAATCGAGCTAGACATTTATCCATAATTTTTTTTTCTGGTTTCTACGATATGGAAATATGTACTGCACATTGGGGGGGGGGGGGGGGGAGAGAAAAAAACTTACGCGGTAATTCGTTTCTTCATGAAGTGAGCTTTGAAATGATAAATGTAATTTTCGTTGCCACATACCCAATGTGGCGGCCCTATAGACGAGGTGAGTGCACTTTCTATTCGGTATAGCGTTAGGAGTCAGGGAAAACGGATCAGCCCGGTAAACTCCATAAGAATCGAAGTGACAAACAACGTTAGGTGTATATTTATTTTGCCGTAGACTCGGTGGTGTAAGTTGTTCGAGCCAGATCGATTCGTGAGTGAAACCACCGAAAAACGGTGCATTACGATGCTCGACTGCATCTCTGATTGGAATTCTCTTTCCGGCACTGAAAAAGAACCGTTGGTTAAAATTCCGCTGGTAACTCACGAGTGAAAATCATAAATTAAATTCGAAATTATAAGTGAAATATGAAATAATTGACAATAAATTATGTCATACTACGACAGTACCGGATAATTCGAATTGTGCATATATAAATGTTTTATATATATATATATATATATATATATATATATATATATATATATATATTTTATAAGCTGCATTTGTATTTTTATCAAAAATTTATCAAAAACTATTTCGTATAAAATTTGTGTGTTTCCCCGTATACGTACTATTCCGGAAATTTCTGTATAGAATCACGAAGTTGTTGACGTTTCAAATCGGGTATATCCGGAAAAGCTTCAACCGCGTTTCTCAATGGCAAACGTTGAGATCCGAATTCCGCCTCGTTTGTACGGAATTCTTGTGAACGAGGAGAAGCCTCGACGGAGCTCCGTTGAAAAGATGGAATATTCGCAGGTGGTGTGTGCTTTCGAACAACGGGTGGTGGCAATTGTTCATCTTCCGGTATTCGAAAAGCCGTTACCAGAGCCAAGATAATTAGGCACCAAAAGGATAGTATCAGCCGGCCCATTACTGTGAAATGTTGTGTGTTTTATTGATCTTCGCGCATTGCGGCCATTGCTTTATCGACGCAGGGAACATTATTTTCTCCTTTTTTTCTTTTTTCATCGCATTGATCCGGCATTACGGGACAATCCGTACATTCAAAATTCCCGAGTCAAACACCTCAAAATTGTGTTCTTCCGACGAATCTGTACTTATTTTCTTCGGAATAAAAAACAAAAAACCTTCGTGTTCGCGTTTCGATTTTATTTCGTTAAATTTGAACGATGGATAAACTAGAATGATAAGACTGTGAATGCTCTGGTTAAATTTTCAATCAGATGGAAAGGACAAACAACAAACAACATATGCAACACGGCGGTCACGCATGCGGGTATTTTTCTCGAATGTTCATTTCCACCTCTAACTCTCCGTTGAATAAATGAAAGTGCCAAACCCAAACAATGTAAGCTTGGAGGAGCTCGCCCTCCCTCCTCGAAGCTTTTATTCTTTGTTTCTTCGTTTTTTTCCTTTCGTTTAGGTTTCTTTTGTTGTTGTTGTTGTTGTCGTTGTTGCCGTCGTTGTTGTTTTAGACCCTAGCCCTAGTTAAGAAAGCCCATTGCTACATGAAAGACGAAAACTCGGTAATAATTTAGCCGTTACTTCTAACCCATGCAACTATGCATCACAGCCCAGAAAACATATAAGACGGTGCACGCACAGCGATAAGTTCTGCGTTCGTTGAAAGCAGATGGCATATCGAGGGTATGAAATTACCTATTACATCGAAGCATCCGTATTCGAATATGTATTTTTTGTTTTGTTTTACACGAGTTCCCCCCCCCCCCCGCGATATCTCTTCATTTACACTATTTGTGCAGGCAAACGAAGAACAAAAGTATAGTAAAGAACAAGATTCTGATCTTCACGAAAAACTGTGAATATTTGTAGTGTATTAATCGGGGCGCGTCGCATTTTAGATGAAACAAATAGTATAGTAGAAGAAAGTATTTTAAGTTATATTGAAACTAATTTTGCTCATTTAGCCGGGCTTTAGTCTCGGCTAATTTTACTTTGTTCAATGCAAATAAAAAGGCGACGAATCAAAGAGCTCGTTCAAGTCTCTAATCACAAAGGGAGTTTCTTTTGATTCTTTTTCTTTCACTGTA
Source organism: Ophion costatus (assembly GCA_951751655.1). Taxonomy (NCBI): domain Eukaryota; kingdom Metazoa; phylum Arthropoda; class Insecta; order Hymenoptera; family Ichneumonidae; genus Ophion; species Ophion costatus. Next base: position 11,347,199 of record OX632357.1, on the reverse strand, counting down.
GTTATCAAAAGTGTGGAATAGATTATTTAGTTGTTATAATTAAGCATTGAGTGCAGGCGAATTGACAATAATTATTGCCATATCTCTATGTTCAGAGAGGAGGCGCAGATACGACATTGATGATCTAATTATATATTACCAATGTAAAACTTAACGAAGAAAAAACTTTTCAAACAAAGCAGAGTTTTCACTCATCAAAGTTTTGTCAAAGAGTACAATGCACAGCGATGATTCATCTACGTAGTCAAAACCATTTCTCCGATATATATATATATATGATACAACCGCTGTACAGACGATGGTCAGTATATTGCCTTCGTGGATATGGCGCGCGCGCGCGCTAACGAAACAAAGGAGATGATATGAAATTCATAAGGCGTTCTGGCACATCAAGGGGATACCTGTCGACCCTGAAATGATCGAATGCGAGATTCGCGTAGACGGTCCCATAAGATATATTCAACCGGCGATTTTTATTCTTTCTCTATATACTACAGTTTGGTGACATCGAAGAGTTGTTAAATTTATCATCGTCAATCAGCTTCTCGAATTTAATTTCCTTCATCGGCTGTAAATCCAAAGCAATTTCAATGCTTAAGCCAGTTACCCAGGAATCAATTATTTTCAATCAAACATGGGTGCATATCGTTGAAGTATCGGCAATCGACAATCGCGTCCAAAAATCACTTTTAATTACAACACGGTTATATTTTGTACTCGTATATTGTATTTCGTTTTTGTTCGTTTGTCAAAAGAAACTACTTTGTAACGTCACTGCGAACAAAGGCGTATTTCGATTAAAAAAAGAAGAGAAAAAAAGCTCGATGCGCGCTCGTCTCGCATGTATAATTCACGCGATATCTTTCGTGTCGAACAGTGTGTGTGTGTGCGTGTGCGTGTGCGTGTGCGCGCGCGCGCGCGCGCGCGCGCGCGCGCGCGTGTGTGTGTGTGTGTGTGTGTGTGTGTGTGTGTGTGTGTGTGTGTGTGTGTGTGTGTGTGTGTGTGTGTGTGTGTGTGTGTGTGTGTGTGTGTGTGTGTGTGTCTGTGTGTGTGTGTGTGTGTGTGTGTGTGTGTGTGTGTGTGTGTGTGTGTGTGTGTGTGTGTGCGTGCGCGCGCGCGTGTGCGTGCGTGTGTGTGTGTGTGTGTGTGTGTGTGTGTGTGTGTGTGTGTGTGTGTGTGTGTGTGTGTGTGTGTGTGTTGCGTTATCTTTAAAGTATTTACCATTATCGAACCGGCCACGCTTATGTTTGATATTTATATTTAAATTCATATTAAGATGATAAAAGTTTTATAAGATAATGCGATTTATAGAACAATGCGATGTTGATGAGAAGTTTACACATCGCGACGTCTCATTATTGTACCGACAAAGGGGGTTTGCCAGAAAAATGGGAAAAGAAGGCCGATTGATTTTTTGTTTGTTCGGGAAGCAATAAATTTTCCGTCTGCGTTACAGCGATGCGATGTTTCGCGATGTATCTAACATTAGATAAATATGATAAATGAATCAATGACAGACCTTCTGGGCAGGGCTACGTTCCAGCGGTGTTGAAATAATTTCCGTTGTCCAGTTGAGTTTTCTTAAAACACTGAATGCAACAAACTCCTAACAACTGATCGGTATTAAACGGTCGCTACTACCTAGGCCCCCCCCGCGCGCGCCCGCGTGCAAACAACCGTTCTTACTCCGTATGAAGGAGGACGATCGTGGATAGGATGCCCCCCCTCGGGTGCTCAGGTGGACGGTGCAAATCGAACTTGAATTGGCCCGTGTTGACAAGAGTCCGCGCGTTAAGGGGTCAACCTTGCCAGCTAGGGCCTAACCATGAATGTTGTATTCCAGGCGCGTGTGTTAGCCTATTTATACCGGCAGTGTCCCGCCCCCCCCCATCCCCATATCCCTCGTGTCGCCGCACCCTTGGAACCCAGCCGAGAAACGAACGACGCATCGACGATATGATCGCAAGACGATCGTCAAGACACTCATTGTTTCTCAGGTGTCTCTCTTCTCTCCACTTCTACTCGCGTATTTCCTTTCTTTGTGCAGCTTTATTTTCTCTTCAGCTTGGCCCTTTACCGCGTTTAACATAAATTTCACCATTGTCCGCGTCTTTATCATCAAAAGTTCGAATTATTCCCAAATAAGGGGATGCGCAGTGAGTCCGCAAATACTTTTTCGCGTCTTTTGGGAATTGTTCATACCCGTTAACAAAAATAATTGTATATACTCAGGTACAATTACATAAAAATGATATGCAATCATATATATATTTATATATAGGGTTATATATAATTGTATATAACTGTATACATTCGTATATATAATCCGATATAAATGTACTTCCATCAAATTTGATTTGATAAAATTATACATAGTTCTGTATATAATGATATATGAAGATACTGTTTTTATAGGGAGTTTATATAATTAGATATAATATCATATACAGTTATATCTAATTCAATATAGTGTTGTATATCATTATATATGTATACGTGAAAATTTGATTTACGCTATATAAAATTGTATATGACTGTATATGAGTACATTTATTTATCTTTGAAATACAAATAATTGTATATATCTTTCTATGGCTTCATATATGATTAGACATAGAAACAGTTTTATTTGGTTTTATTCGCGTATGGAAGCAGGTAAATCAGAAGATTGTTTCTTTTTTCTTATCTTTATTCTTTCTTATCTTTATTCTTTCTTATCTTTATTCTTTCTTATCTTAATTCTTATCAGTTTATTAATATTAGTTTTTTTTTATATCTTACTAACAAAATGCCATCGCCCGAGTAAAAATGAATATGTATAAACATATATAATTGTATTGATCAATTGTATGATCAATTAATATTGATCATATACATTTTCATACAAACATTGGCCCATTAGAATTTTATGTATTTGTATATAACCGTATACAATTGTACATAACTGTATATTAGTATATACAATTGTACAACGTATATAATTGTATATTAATTGCTCATATACAATTGTATACAAAAATTGGCCCGATAGAATTTTATGTATTTGTATATAACCGTATACAATTGTATATTTTTTGTATACAATTTTTGTATACAATTGTATATGAGCAATTAATATACAATTATATATGTTTATATATGTATACATATATTCATTTTTACTCGGGTAGGGTAAAAGACACGTTATGAATCGGAAATAAATACATCGTTCATTGTTCATTTCTTTCAGTACGTGATTTGTTGAAAATTCATTTAACAATAAGCTATCGTCGTGTTGTTCAGGCGGGGAGGCCCTGTGTCGAAGGTAGCCATTCTCGCGCGGTCTACGTGACATAACGGCCCCATGCCTACAGACATCCCCAAAAAATTGAACAAAAAAAATCTTGAGAATGGAATTTTACTTTGCAGGAGTAGCGAAGTTCCATTGCCCCGGTAAAGAGTAAGTTTGGCTCACTGGTCTTGGAGCAAACCCAAACGGGACAAATTTCATCATTTGAACATTAAAGAAAAAAAAAAAAGGAAAAAATTTAAACAAACAAATTGGAAAGTGGCTGAGCAGCCTGTAGAAAATATATATTTCTGGCGCTAATAAAACTCAATCGAAACATATGGAAACAGTCTTCAACTTATCGTTGCGAATGCTTCGAAAAATGTATAGCCTCATCACATCTATGCTCGTAATTCCGTTCGAAAAATTGAAAATTCGGAATATGTTAGTTCGAAGCTGCGTAAACGTATTGGGACTGATAATGAACAATGAAAAGGATCGATTGTCTTGAATACTGGAGGTGTATAATACGCGACTAGCCAATACGGTATCGTGCGCAACGTTCGCACTAAAATATAATTGCACAATTGGGGGGGGGTTATCGACTGGTTAATTACTCTCGACAAGTGTCAGTTTGACAGAAATATCGTAAATCTTGCGTCGTGAAAATTCCCGAATATGCGAATGAGATTGATCGTGTTGTCTATGGCTCTCAATAAGGCAATACAAATTGGAAACATGTGTCATATATATATCGTTGAAAATGGAAAGGAAAAACAGATTAGCAGCAGGTAATCGGAGATTTCCAAAGCTATTGCGATAATGCGTCCGTTGGATAATTTGTGCGATGTTAGGCAAATAAATATGTTTATCAAACTAAATATGTTTAACAAAATGCCTTCCTCTTTTTTCATCTCCAAAACCCAAACTTGGCACCGCTTTCGGAGCTCTGTAACTCCTCGGTGTTTGGGGGAAAAAAATAAGGCTTGCTCCGATGAAATTGATATATCGAAGGCGCGCACGAAGAAAATGTCTCTACTCGCAATAATTAATCTTCAATTAACACAAATGCACTTTAAGGTGAAAATTTGTGTTTGCACACCGGAGGTGTAAAGGATTGGTGGGGGGGGGGGCAAGTACCGCAGTTCTTTCCAGCGTTCCAAAATTGCTGTATGAAAATATTTGGCTTCATTTAAAAATGGTGCATTTGCGTCTCGGCTCTTTTTATTTCGCTACGAACGGTTCTTCGCAACGTACAATAAATATTCGAGGAAAATCCATTGTGTAACAAGCGCGAGAATATAATCGATTGAGGTTGTATTCGAAAGTGATTGCGGTTTTAACTTTAGCATGTCAGTGTGTATATCATCGCGATTGTTAGCTTAACAACGCTCCTTTCTATCGATTCACGCACGTGCTGCTGCAGTCTACCATATTTTTTATGTTTATCCGATCGACGCGACGCGGAACTGAGTGGTGCGCATCAGTGTAAAAATATATGCAGATGCGATATACTTCCACTTTCGTTTCCGAGAAGGACCCATTTCATATTCGGCCATGACGAATTTTTAACGGGCAACCCTTTGAAAGCAAAATCTCTCATTTTCCAAATAATTGACGACTTTATAATGATCGCGTCCTCGCGCGCGATTTCCATCAATGATTTATGTTGATGCTGATTGGATTCATGATTTTAATCATACGAGTCGTCGCAATGAAGAAAAAAATTTGAAAAACAAAAAAAAACAATCAATCACTCTCACAGTTTCACGACGGACCAAAGAATTGCCCGAATCTCTTGTTAATTTAGCCCTAATGGAGTATAAATAAAATTCGAGGGAAAAAAAACACCGAACCCCGTCTCTAGTGGCGATAACGGGTAATAACGGATTTTTTAAGAGGCCCGAATAATTTCGCGTACAAAGCGATTCGCCATCCGTAAGTCATCTTGAGTATTCGTTGTTAGAAATATCGATAGAATTCGCGATGATTTATCGACGTACACGAAAAGGCCATTAATTGAACCTGCTCTTTTGGTAGAGAAATAAACGCGATTAATAACGCGCGGGGAGGATCGATGATGACAAAAACTTGTTGACTTTTTCGAGGCGGAAAAATTTGGCGCAAGTATATCGTTTTCGTGCGAGGCGATAAATATATACGTGTATGTACACATATCGACGAATCTACCGGTCAGTCTCAAGGCCGTTAAGGAGGCAGCGGCGGGGCGCTATGGTGGGTGATATGTGAGGCATAATAATGAACGCGGTAGCCGCATACTTCGTTCAATTGCACTATACTGTAACGAGGACTCCCCCGGCGGCGAGGCTTCGTACTACCTCACGCACGCTACGCCATATCTTCGAGTGAGCCATGAAATTCGACTTTGATTGTTTATTTGCGATTATATCATCGAGATGCTTTACGATACGACAAAATATTCGACGCAAAATGGTCAAAAATTATTGTTTCATCAAGTCGACAATTTAGTCGCCAACTTTACAAATTCTTTCCTCTATATGCATCCTACCCATCTGACTGATTGTGAGTGAAAATAAATTCAGACGCAAATAGTATCATAAGGCAAGCAGCAGCAGGCTGTGCTTTCGTCGAATAACATTATTTTTCACAAGTCATGGATTATATCGATGCACATGCTGCGGAGTGGTCGCAACGCGGCGATCGACGACAACATTCGCAATGCGGCGGCGGCCACTTATTGATAGTCTCGCACGCGTAATTGCATTCAGGGACATCGTATCGAAGCCATGCAACAACCTTCTCCCCTTTTAGCCTGTACGCCTATGTAACGAATCTTGGAGTAATCGCCAAAATGACTGGTCGCGCATAAAACTGCTGGAATCACGCAGGCACACGGCTCACTCTCGTGAAATTATATCCAACGGCGATCGCCGCTACGGGGCAGCATTGTTACTGCGTGTGGGCAACACAGACTCGAAATATATTATCGAAAAATAATTCCCGCAGTCTAACCGTTCAAGATTTACACGCAGAGTTATGTGCGTTTGAAGTAAACGCGATTCACCGAAAATATGGATTTTTAAAATTTTTCGACACCTCCAATATTACATATATGAAAAAGCTGTGCTCGAACGAAGCACTTTTTTTCAATCCGTATTTCTCGTCCATCGACGGAAATGGAATGTTATTTTTTTTTCTTTTTTTTTCTCCCACCGAAACTCGCGATTGGAACTGTGGCCGTTTTTCACATATCAACATATGCTATTCATTCCTTCGACCGCGCATGCACCAGATATATAATTTCATGCAAAAAGTAAATGCGTTTGACTTTTTTATTTCGGCTCATTTGTTTCCGAGCAAGGGCGGTGCCCCCCCCCCCCCACCCCCGGTACATTTATATCAATATCCTTCAATACAAACGCATTCTTAAAGCGATACTCAAAATTATTATACTCTTTAAAGTGAAAAACAAAAAAATTAACTACTCGGACATGTTTTTCGAGACCGCGTTCTTTCAATCTACACACACATACACACACACGTTGTGCCGGAACAACAAAAAATTGACAACTTGCGCACCTTTTTTCAGGAATATGTTGAAACCACCTGCACACGTTTTTCCACAAATTAATTCCACGAGCTACGTCTAAACCCCGTTAAAACGCAAAACGTGAAAAATGTTTTTTTTTGTTTGCATATACCTCAATCGTTATTGGACGGTTAGAAAAAATATGGCGCTTTTCGCGTAATTCGAGGAAACGCAAACAACGAAGTGGGAATATGGAAAAGTGTTTAATAATTAACACGAATGAAAACGAGAGAAAGGTGGGTGCAAGGATCGAGAATATGCGATTTTTCGATTCGGACTCTGTCAACATATGATACCCAAATAAATAATTCAAGGCAAATCGGAAAAATGATAAAAATCGATCGTAGTAAGAACAAGTGCGGTATAACGTACGTACGAAAATCGGCGAAAGAAAAATGGAGACTGAACACGCGAGTGAAGCCGCGGTATATAAGCGAAAATTTCAATGGCTATCAGCCGAAAATAAACAATCGGCAAGCAAATTATTATCGATTTTTGCACTTGAACTGTTTTCCGATCGGAGTACCGATAACAAAAAAAAACATTCGTTGAATATCTTTCGGCCACTTTTGATGGAACTTTTTTGGTCGCGACATACGAATCCGTCGGATGTTTTGCCGAAACCGTGTCAAGTCGCGTTTAGAACTCTTGAAAAACTCGTTTAATCCTCCGAAGGAAAAAGAAAAGAAAAAAAACGGTCATTTCAGTCCGCGCGGAAGATATTCGGGATTTCTTACTATCCAGAAATTTGCGTATCGCTCGCTCATCCGCGCGAACGATACGGTAGATCGCGTGCGATATCGCTCATCCCCACTCTGGAAAGTTTGTTCTCTTTCATATTCTCGCAGAGCCAATACACACAGCGTGTATTCGACTTTTGGCTTTTGATTGTAAGATGTACGATTCGTTTGATCCTAATTGAACAAGTTGTTTTCAAGCGTTGAAATACCGCCAAAACTCTTATAAAATAAAGCCTGCTTCGCAACATAACTTTAAGCTAGATCGATCGTTTTTCCAAAATATAATATAAACAAGATCCGTAGGTTGGCGTACTTCCGATTACACACCGCGATTAGGGGATGAGCAGGTAATAAAGAAACCCAAGTCAATGAAAGAATGACCTTTGTTTAAGGATGTTGTGTCCAAAATTGAAAATAGTAATAAAATTTTTTTGATGTCGATAGGTCATTGTGTAAAACATTTGAAAGGTTGTGTAAAAAAATCACGACGATTAGGAAGCTGGCTACTGATGAATGAAAATTCACAAATTGCACGCAGCCTTATGGAATAACTGAAGTAACTATGCAATTATTTTTTTTTTTTTATAAAAAATGATGCCAAAAATACAAAAAAAAACACACTCGAGGAAGAACATATGAGAGTATAGCGGCAACGTTGCATAGCTGAAAGTAGCCGGAAATTTAAGTACTCATTTTCGTTCACGGACGACGTCGTTTCTTGCACCATAAAACCACTTTTGGTTTTGATATATGTATTTGAAATAAAAAAAACGATCATTCATAAATATTTCTTCTATTTCTTGAAAACAAACAGCAAAGTTTGCTATTTGCCAATATAATTGGATATAGGTTTCCGTAAGGCTGCGTGCAATTTGTGGATTCTAATTACTCAGTTGCCAGCTTCCTAATCGTCGTGAAATGTTTACACAACCTTTCAAATGTTTTACACGCAATGACTTATAAAATTAAAACAATTTTATCGCCATTTTCAATTTTGGACACAACATACTTAAACCACCTTCTCCCATATTGCATTACTAATAATACTATGATTACGAATTTCTCCTTTCACGCTCTCTCTCTCTCTCTCTCTCTCTCTCTCTCTCTCTCTCTCTCTCTCTCTCTCTCTCTCTCTCTCTCTCACACACACACGCACACACACTCTTGTCCTTTCGATATGGTTCTCATTGTTTGTCATTACGTAGTGCAATTACGGGAAAATGTGGAAAGATAATTGAAAGTGGAAAAAAGATCGATTCTAATTTCGCACTCGAAGGTGAGCGTTTTTTTTTCTTCGCACGAAAAAATATGCTCCGTGTACAGGTTGAAGAGCTCCCAATGGCAAAGCTTGTTTCGATAGTAGCCAGGAAACACGGTGAAAAGACGATGGAAAATAAAATGTCGATTGAGCTTTTTTCAATCCCATGGCAAATCAATTGGGCAAATTCAATATTAAAAGTGGTAAATGCAGATTTTAAATAGTATTCACGATGTATTTGCCGCGAATCGATTGACTCCGAAGCAGGAGTAACGAATCCTCGTAAATAATCGTGATTCCCGCAAGAATATTTACGTGAATATTTGAATACGTCAACTGAGAGACAATAATCTCCTTCGACGTCCACAAATATTCGTCTGTAAAATAATATTTCTTTGTTCGAATTTTTATCCAAGTTGCACCGACCGTATTTTTGTTTTTTTTTTTGTTTTTTTTCCCTCGCCATTTCAGACATTATTTTATTGCACCGTCGTATTTGTAAGAGAGAGAGAGAGAGAGAGAAATTCGGAAGGTCTTTGAATTTAAAACAATTGCACGAAATAGAATGAGCGTAGGATATTATTTTGTAATTTCGCAGAGACAGGAATATATAGGATAAAAAATAAAAGTGTCGTTTGGAAATTGTGAGAAAAAAAAACGTTGCTTAGTTGAGACGGAGGAATAACCTGTACATGTATATTACAATTCGCTTCACACGTATACGACGACAGAAGCTGCGCGACACTGCCGCACACGAAGCTATTTGAAAAAAAAGGCTTTCAGCCGGTTCAAGGTCTCGGGGCGAAATCAAAGCTGGTTTTCTGGTTAGTGGTGAGTGACTTGCTGCTGGTTTGCTCTGGACCGAACTTCTCTGTCCCTCTCTCGCGGAGGCTTCCCCCGATTCCACTGGTCGCGTGTGTGACTTGATCGCAATATACCATATATATTGTAGAGACGTCGTCCTAAACCTAACGGATTAACGCGAACCTGCGATCAATATAATACGCCAATTTTTCTTCTCAAGGATAATCAGGCGATACATCAGGTAAATAAAGGAATATCATTTCCCTAACGCATAATAATCCCGCAGACGCTAACTATAATAATCGCATTTACGTGTATCAATTGTTGCATCCGATTCACCTCGTTTCGTGCACGTCCAAATTCGGTCGTATATTTATTGCGTATGCGGTTAATCGTTTAGTACATGCCCGCGATGGTCGCATTCATTTATTCACAAGCCTCGCATGTAGCGATTATTTTTTTCCCTTTCCTTCTCATCGATATTGGGAATAAACGTGTTATAATCGCGTGTACGGGCACGCACGCGCGCGCACACACACACACCATCGCCGTTGGCATATTCGAAGTGTGGGAAACTTGACATTAAAAACACACGCACGTATTTACAGCATTTAAATCGATGCCGCATTAGAAATTTAATACAATTATTATACTAGTTTTGACAAAAAAGGGTATAGCAAGCTTTTGTAGTTATTCGCACTGTATTGGAAAAGCATGTATTAAATGTTCAAATATGTTGTCTGGTAGTTTGACTATTATTTCCGTGTGCCAAGCGGGGAGAAGAAAAAGAGAGTGCGCGTACCCGGACTGTATATTTACACCGCGCGCGCGCGAGCCCCTGTGCGGAAAATTGACAGGGTATCCCTCATAAAAATAAGCCCTTGAAAACCATTATATGGCAATCTCGACAGGCGTTGGCATAATAAGGGCCTTTGCGGGCCCTTTGTGGCAATCCCCGTCGGGATTGCCACAACAGGGCCAGGTTTCCCGAGTCAAAATTTTCGACCCGCAAAATGAAGGCTTCCTTTAGTCCAAGAGCCCCAACCAAAAAAGTAGGTTTGGCTTAAAACGTTCGGGAACAGGTATTTTTTTTTGGAATATGTTCAGGGGTGTCCCCTGAATGTAAATCCAAGTGGGCGTCGTGGCTTAAGGTTCACTTCAGCCGCCATCTTGAAAAACACGTTTTATTAAATATCTCGCGAACCGCGCATCGTACGACAAAAATTGTAGAAATCATTATTGTAGATAATAATATTTGCCATCTTTTTTATTTGAAACTTTTTTTATATAACGCATAGATTTTTAATTATAGCGCTCCAAACTTTTTTCAATATGGTCTTTGTTAAATATTTAGTTAATGGTCAATGATAAATTAAAAATGGTGGCAACTAATGTGTAGAGCATGAAATTTCCTATAAATTTCATTGGAAACTTTTCCCGTAGTATTTATAGTTTAGGAGCTATTACGCTCTAAATGAGATTATATGGAAATATAATGCTGTATATTCAATTATGCGCCTATGAGTGTAGTATATATTTCGGGTCCTTCGAAATTTCCCCCTCTTAACATTGCGAACGAAAACGAAGAAGACCCAATCTTCGATTCGTCTCCTTCGGATATGGCGGAGGCAGAAGAGACAGATTCACAAGGCGATGAGTGTCTTCCGTCAACATCGAAAAAAATAACTCGCCCCGTAAAATAATGCGCCACTTTTTATATAACAATTGTCTGAGTCCGTTTTTTTGAAGTAGCATTCGTAAAATTCTTTTTATTTCAGTGATTTCGATAACAATTTTCGAAAGAGAAAATAAAGTGCTGACGAATATACACAGTATTTTACAAAATTTGCAACAATTAAAACGGTTTAGCGATTTTCCGAAAAACTCAGATTCACGTTGAATTCAAAAAAATAAAAAATTCAAATTGAATACCACCCTTCATATTCTTCTATTAAAAAAGAAATCATTATTAATATTACAACACATTACAATATACAATATAAAATAATACTGTACAATATAAAATAGCATTATACACGCATAACGTTAATTAATAATAATAATATTAATAATAACAATCACAATTCTTACGACGTAGCGTTATGTACTATTGTTTTTTGCCACATGGACATTCTTGTATGATTATACCGTTTTAAGTAACAATAAAGATCGATAAATTATTAGTTGTTCTCCACACTATTTATAATTTTAATTCATTCGCTACACAGCTGCATTAACATTTTTTTGAACACTTTATGCCATTTCATGCGTTATGAAATTTTTTTCGTATACAACGAGCAATATTGCCACTGATAATGTACGAGGTGCAAGTTTTACCAAGCTGCAGCTCCTAAACTATAAATACTACGGGAAAAGTTTCAAATGAAATTTATAAGAAATTTCATGCTCTACAATTCAGTTACCACCATTTTTAATTTATCATTGACCATTAACTAAATATTTAGCAAAAACCATATTGAAAAATGTTTGGAACGCTATAATTAAAAATCTATGCGTTATACAAAAAAAACGTTTCAAATAAAAAAGATGGCAAATATTATTATCTACAATAATGATCTCTACAATTTTTGTCGCACGATGCGCGGTTCGCGAGATATTTAATAAAACGTGTTTTTCAAGATGGCGGCTGAAGTGAACCTTAAGCCACGACGCCCACTTGGATTTACATTCAGGGCACCCCTGAACATATTCCAAAAAAAAAAATACCTGTTCCCGAACGTTTTAAACCAAAAAGAACCCGGCGCTTGGCCTACTTTCCCGAGGGAAAATCGGCGATAGCGGATTATCGGGGATCTAAAGGAGGGTACAGTGATCGGAAACACTATGCGTTAGGGCCTCCGTTGAACCTTCGGTATGGCAGAAAGTAGACCTTTTGACTCAAAGGAGGTCAATGCTGTCCACAACTCAACCTACGGAACCTTAGATGGGCCTACGTTGGGCGCTCCCGCCGAACCTACTAGCTCCCCTTTCGACCTACTGTACACTACCAATATAAATCTTTATTTTTGCTTACAATGTACACTGTACGTCTACGTGTAGTATATGCATAAAATATTTGATAAATCCAAAATAAAATGAATCTCTCAATTCAGAGTTTTACCACAACGATTTTATATCGTAATTCGTCATTCCCTAGCCTATTAATATGATTTTTTTCGAAGAAAATATTTGACCTGCCTATATAAGATTCGAACCAAGTACCTCTTCCTATTCATAGCTACGCACGTTGCCCCTATGCTACCGAGTGCTTATAACATTTCACTCGCAGATATGGGATAGGAGACCAAATAAATACCTATAATTGTTTGTTGTATCACATGATCTATATCATTTACTTAATATCATTGTGATAAATAGAGAGTTTTATCTGATAACATCGTATACATTTTTCAAACATAACCTATATATATGTATATAATTTCTCTCTCCACCCTTTCTACCCCCATGCCCCTTTGACATAAGTGTTGCAACAAAGACAGACCATTAGTTGAATCAAATAAAAAAAAATGGTTTGCTCTACGAAAATTGTATTTAATTTAAATTTAAAAAAATTACTAGATCCATTTAGTGAATTCAACTAAGTTGTTTTTTGAACAGATCTAACGAAATCACAAATGGATGGAAATCAAAGGAAATATTCAACTATTAGACGTTATTAAATTTTGATTTGAATGAATCAATCATTTGAATATATTGAAATAAATAATTATAATACTGGAATGCAATAGGAAGAATTTAGTTCTACGAAGAACCTAGTTAAATACAATAAAATCAAATAGGCGCGATTAGTTAAAATAAATAGAGTTTTTCTGTCAGTGTAGGCGCACTGTAAACGCTCTGGACCCTCCATCTATAGATAGAGGCTCCAGGGGTTTATCTATATCGTCCATGAACGTTAGGGTATTATTATTAATACGCTAACGTTTTATATAGATATCAACATTATATCTTATTTAGATATACACTGCCAGCCAAAAGTTTTCGGACACTTCACATAATTGCAAAACTGGTGAGCACTGGATAATTGCCAAATAATGTTAGAGTAATATACAATAAAGTATGAAATAAATAATTTAGTATTTTACGAAGATACTATAGAGCTCTATGTAGTTAATTATTCTAACATAATTTTGCAATTATCTGAAGTGTCCGAAATTTTTTACCAGTAATGTAAATTCGAATATATTAATGCAAACACATATTTCAAGTACAATATATGTATATATAGTATTATATAGTATAAACTGCCGCTCAAAAGTTTGGATACACCAGTCGATATTTCTTGCCGCACTAAAAGTTACATAGCTACGTAAAAAAAAGATAACCAAATTTACCGAACGGCGTTTTGGAGGGAACAAATCCAGCTTTATTTTGCTTTTTTAAAATATTTTTTAATGCATTTTTTTCGACCCAGTACGCATTTTTGTACGAGACTGTTTTTCGTCTTTTTTTTTCGACCATCGAAAATTGAGAATTGTGGAAAATTTTTTTGTCATGTATATCCATGATAAGCTTGAACGAGGTAGCAGGAGCTCCATTTTCATTTTTTGAAAAGTTTCGTACAATTCTTTTTCGCAAAGGTATTTCATTTTTGGCTAAAAGAAGACATTCTGGCAAATTCAATGTAACTCAAGAACTATAAGGTTTAAGAGGAAATATCAAAGATGTAAAAAAGCAGCGTAAGTTTATACTGGATAGCCTGGAATTTTTGAAGAATTTTCCTGTGAGATTTTTTCTCACCGGAAAACTTGTGACGTCCATAAATTTGATGGAATTGGAGTAAGACTGCATATGCGAGCATTTTTCTATGAATCGCCTATAAAATGATAATAAACCGATATTGAGAAAATTAGAATGTTTTCACATATTAATATTACACTAATAATTTGATAACGTGACGATGTATTTTTATTAATTGTGTAGTATTTATTCATCATCTGATAACGCATATTTACCTGTGCCATTCTTCGGGGAATCAAGGAAAACGTATCTTTGTCGTCGTCGAACGGGTTATCGATCAGGCCACAATGGAATGATGATGGAGGAGATATGGAATTTGGGCCGCAAGCAGGTTAGGTGCGGGGTCGAGGCAACGGATTTGAGATCGAAAGCAGAGTAAGAAGGCCTGTGCTCTGCACATTCACTGAAACTGGCGGTCGAAAGAAGGTTTGGGAGGTCTAATAGAGGCTACACTGGACCAAGGGGAGGT